>VWZI01008845.1:216206-321877 GCA_013396835.1 Psilopogon haemacephalus | reverse complement strand
AGTTAAAAATCATCACCTAGCTGGAGACACTCGGCAGTAAACAAGACCAAATAGTCCCTAGTATTAGTGTTGTGGAGAACTGGTCATAGCCTGGAAGATGGGAAGAGGATGGAGAGATTCTCTATTCTTCAGGTGCTTCACCAAAACATATTTTGGAGTCTTTTAATAGACAGAGAGGCATCTGTTTTAATTTAGCCTTATGCATCCACTGCTGAGTTTGCAAAATGTGCCCTTTCTTTAGTCAGTCAAATGGCCATTGCCATTTTTATCAGCAAGCAGGCAGCAAATTTCAGAAAAATATACCAAAACAACCCTCCTAGCATGCCTCTTAAATACTATTTTCCATTACATTTTAAGATGCCCACATTTTGGTTTAACAAACTCCTAGCATGAGCTTATTTAAAAGGCAGAGTAATTCTTCACAGGTATTTTTGTGATCATGACAGTTTTAGATATCAACACCACTGGCCTACAGGAAGCAGTTTCACAGCCCTAGAGATCGACATCACAGTGCCACAGAACTGGAAGTGACAGTGACTCGGAAGGCTCTTCCACTCACCTGGCTAAACCAGCTGCTGTTAAAACCCATGTACAACAGCAGGGCTGGGAAATGCAGAGGTGAGGTAGCAGCCAGCACAGATCCTACAAAGCTCAGGAATCATGCTACAACCTTCCATATCCAGGCCCCTTCCCATAAGGCCAGCGTCAAGCTGAGGGACAGGGAACAGTGGCTGCAAGACCCGGGCAGGAGGGGCTCAACTCCCATCTCAACCTATGAGGGATCTTGATCAGATCTCCAGACTCCACTTGGACACCTACCTGAAGTGACATTATCATCTGTGTCCTATTCTACAGCCTTGAGGCCAGCAATATGTCACATACCCTCACACAACAGAGCTCTTCTCCCACCCCATGCCTGGATAAGGCTGCCCAGTAGGGCAGGGCCATGGGGTGGCTTTACCTGAGGCCTGGCAGCTCACAAAAAAAAAAAAAAAGGCTTGCTTGACAGGGCAGAGTAGTGAATGGGGAAAGAACCATCATCTTAGTCACAATTATTCATGAAAATTTAGCTCTGTACAAACCCCTTAGGACACAGTTTTACTGTGATGCAGTCTGTTCTCATTACACCGTATGAATTTTATTCCTAATTGACGTGGGACTTTTGCAGTGTCGTAAAATGGTACTAGAAATTAAAAATTAATCCTCTGGACTGAAAGCTTCCATTACCTGTTATTATCATCCATGGCACCTGCAAGTCCTGTACTTGCTACATCTGGCTCCAGAAGTGGCTGTATGGTCTTCTCAGAGACTCCTGAGTGTCAGTGATGTGCACAGTTTTAGCCAAAGAGATATTACCATCATGCAGGGAAATTTTTATTTAATTAATCTACAGTCCTTTCATCTAATTCTACTTACAAAATGGTACTACTACTGGAAAAAGCAATTATTAACATTTCATAGCACTCTGCTTACATTTTTATAGAGGTTTCTTTTACTGTTGGAAAATGCATTGACTTTTTCAGCCAGCAGAATTCTGCATTCTTCCTTACAACATTTCCAAAGACTAGGAATCAGTTTAATAGAAATGCAAGGCTTCAAAAGCCAGCCCAAAGAAGAAAAAAAGCAAAACAGCTCTGTGCCCTTGTGGCTGCCCATCCTTCCAACTTCCCCATCAGAGGGCAAGAAACGGGCAGAGCTACAGTCACAAAAGGAAGAATGAGGGGCAATGACTTTCCTTTCATCCTGGGCACAAGGGTCCAACCACAAGTTCAGAGCTGGAGGGCTGCTCCAGGATGGGCAAAATGCTGCTGCAAACTGCCTCTGCTGAGATTGAATTCTTTGGCTCCAGTTCAGCACTTGCATAGTAGTCAAATAAAACAAGAAACGACAAGAGTTAGCTGGTCTCGCGGTGTTTGTTTGAAAGCTCCTGCACTTGGAAGGTGTGTGTGGTGGAGGAAAGCAGTCCTTATTGCATTCTTTTAAAAGGATTGTCTCCTCATTTGGTCACTGCCTTGACACTCACTGTTTATTTAAAAAAATGTGTCACTCAGATGAGAAACCCCCTTTGGCCATCAGTTCTTTGGACAAGAAGTACTACAGAAGCCTAAGGCATTATATAGGATCACTAATTAATATTTCAGTATCAGTCTAGGGCTTTTTCTGGAATAGTTAACAGAGCAACATGGAACTTCATAAAAACATCTCATAAAAACACTTCAAAATAAAAGTTACCCCATGAATTTTACAAAGGCTGTGGGGAAGCTCCAGCACACACCTGAAATTGCTGCCTGTGATGACAGCAGCGCAGTCCCCGAGATGGAAAATCAACCTCATGTTCCTGTGTCACTACTGATCCACACAGGAATGCAGATTCCTTCTCAAAACCACAGCTGGAATTAGTGCTTTTCTAATCTGAATCGTAAATGTCCACACATATCTATAATGTAATACCTATGTGTCACATCTAACACGATAATCCTTGTTTTGATGGATACTGAAATTTTCTGGAGGATACTATTAGTATAGTTGACAAAGTCAGCTTAGGGATGCATACTTTTCTCTGTGTGCATTCACAGGCAGAACTGCAACTCTTCATTTTCTGTTCACTGACTTTTATGCCTGTCACCTTTTCTCCCTGAAATTTCATTTGGTGTGAGCAAGGTAAACTATCTGCAGGGAAAAAATCTCCTCATGGCTACCCAAATATACTGAAGTATTGTGGGCAGTACTTGAGCTCTGCTTCCGTCTCACTGAGAGTGGAGTACTGTAATGGGCTGGAGAGAACAGTGTGGTGTACTCTAGAAATGCTAAAATACATCTTTAAACAAACTATCCACTTATGGCCAGCTTTTCTGAGCAAAACAAGTGTGAATTTCTATAGACCACTTTGACTTTTGATTATCCCATGTATACATGAGGCAATGCTATAGGCAGAGGGTAAATTGAGATGAACAGCACTTCCTCATTTGCATTCCCAGAAATACACATATATGTAGTCTGGACTGATTGCTCACATCTTATAGTGCACCCCTCCTAAGTGTGAGATAGGTCTGTGATGTCGTACCTGGCACTGAGTTCTTCGGGCTTGGACTGAACCCGCAGTTCTCACAGTAATCAGTCACTTTATCTTCCCACTGTGACTCGTTTCCCTTTTATTGTTATTTGCACTTATCTTGTTGTATCACATCTAAAATTAAATGGCAGCTTGATGGCTTCTCTTCATTTGAAAGCGCTGCTGCTACGAGAACAACACAGCTTCCTAACTGCTGGAGGAGCACAGTTGTTATTAACATTAAAGCCATTTAGTTAGAAGAAGCCGGAAACTCTTGTTTTCAAGTTGGGAGAAGAAAAAAAAAAAATTAAACATCTGATTTTAACTTGTTGATCCCTGGAGTCCCTTCTGTAATTCTGCAGGCCAAAGAATATTACAGATTATAGACAAAAACTTCATTATCCTATATATCCAATATAGCCTAACTTGGATATTGGGAGTCCTATCCACATATCCCAATTCTATCCAGAGATCTTATATTTCAAACCTGTATCTGCCTTCACAGATGCCTGCACAGCAGCTCATGTGTTAACACCAGGCAGTTCTCCCTTTATCAAATTTGGGAAGAGAAAAAAGCCATTTGCAGAGAACTCAAATCTGTGTTTATAATGACAGCTTCATTTACTCCCCATGTTTTGAATCCTGTCTCTGTGACTGGGACTTTTAAAGGCAGAAGTTCACTGCCTGCTGGTTTAGGAAAAATGTTTTATGTTTGAATGCAGACCATTTCTTTGAGAGCTGAGCTGGGATTACTACAGGCTGCAAACTCATTTATACAAGGCACGAAACAGAAGGGTTTGTAAAGCAGCTAGAAATGTTTCCCTCTGGCTCAGCAGCACTTTGACCACCTTCCTGAGGCCATGCCAAAGTGCCGTGGCTCTGCTGGCTGTCTGGGGCTGCCAGGAATCAGACTGGGGCAAAAGGAAAGCAGTTTCTGCAAGATTCTGACATCTCTACGAAGCGGGACGGAAGTGGCTAATAGCTGCACAACATTACAGCTGGGGATCATTTCACTGGAAAGCCTGATGCTGATTTGTTCTGGAGGCAAGTCAGGTGCTCTCTTAACTGTCTGATAGTGAATTTTAAAATGAGTACTGTTAAGCAAAGCTTCCTCTTATGCATGAAAGACAGGCTTATAGACACCTTTGCTAAACTTCAAATGAGGAGAAGAAGCTTCTGAATACTACAGTGTATTCCTTCCCTCTGCTACAGTGTCTTTATTCCAGCATCAAAGGCTTAACCATTTGCATTTTAAAATCAACATGTTTTTTACCAATATAAAAAGCATTTCCTGATTACTAAAGCATTAGTGGCCTGGCCAAACCACAGAAGGCAGCTCTAATACAAGTAGAGGATTAGAAATTATATGCAGTCTTAGTTCAACAATAGTGTGTATTTATGTAATGGTAGGAAGAAAAAGGATGAAACTGCCTCACCAGACACTTAGGCAAACTTACAGAAATAAGGACACGTGAAAAAAGCCAGAGAGATGAAGGTCATAGCAAGACAGCTGAAGTGATTCCTTTCACCAGTCCTCCTGTAGAGGAGCTCAGGCATGTTAAACCAACAAAATGAAGAGTAACAGATTTGAAAAAGGCTCCTCCAAGAGATCATAAAAAAGGTCAGCTATGTGGGATAAAAAGGAAAAGGTCACTTGTATCTTAATGGCTGCTTAAAGACAGGAAACAAAAGCAGTAATAAATATTCTATGTTCACAATGGGGTGAGGCTCCCAGTGGACTCTCAAGAGAGGTTAGGGCTGGGAACCTGTTTTGTCCACCATCCATAAATGATTTTTTTTAAAGCATTTGAGTAGTGAGGTGGCAAAATCTAATGACAATACCAAATCAGTCTAGCAGTCAAAATTGGTTGGAAACACTGAAGATTCTTACAATGTTGATAGAGAAGGCACTAACACTGTAGCTTCTGAGTGCTGATAACTTACTGGAGGAAAAAGCACCCTAAAGGTACACAGAAAACAGTGCAGAGAGATGAGATTTAATGGAGCTGTTAGCACTGAGGAAAGATCTTGGATAGGTTTATGAAAACTCAATACATGTGCTCAGTAGGAACAAAAAAAGGCAAAGAGAATTTTAAAACTGTTTAGAAAAGTAGCTGAGAGCAAACCAACAAACACTGTCTGCCCAGCACTTGGTAACCCTGGGGTCTTTTCCCAGAGTGGATGAAGTTGGGAACATTAAGTGGAGTGATCATGGGGCACTTTCAAAATAAACGTACAGAAATATCCTTCATGTTTGCATAGATGACCTCTGGAAAACACTGTCAAAGGATCAGTACTGGGACCAGTTCTGTTCAATATATTCATCAAAGACCTGGATGAGGGCACAGAGTGCACTGTCAGCAAGTTTGCTGATGGCACCAAACTGGGTGGAGTGGGTGACACACCAGAAGGCTGTGCTGCCATTCAGCAAGACTTGGGCAGGCTGGAAATCTAATGAAATTCAACAAGGGCAAGTGTAGAGTCTTGCACCTGGGAAAGAGCAACCCCAGGGATCAGTATAGTTTGGGGACTGACCCGTTGGAAGGCAGTGGAGGGGGAAAGGATTTGGGGGTCTTAGTTGATGGGAGGTTGACCATGAGTTAGCAATATGCTCTTGTGGCCAGGAGGGCCAACGCCATTATGGGCTATATTAAAAGGGCTGTGGCTAGTAGGTCAAGAGAGGTTCTCCTGCCCTTCTACTCTGCCCTGGTGAGGCCACATCTGCAGCCCTGTGTCGCCCAGTTCAGGAGGGACATGGAACTGCTTGAGAGTCCAGTACAGAGCCACAAAGATGATGAAGAGAATGGAACATGTCTCTCATGAGGAGACTGACGGAGCTGGGGCTCTTTAGTTTGGAGGAGACTGAGAGGTGACCTCATCAATGTTTATAAATATATAGAAGGTGAATGCTTGAAGGATGGAGCCAGGCTCTTCTTGGTGATGCCCGATGAGAGGACAAGTGGCAATGGGTGGAAACTGAAGCATAGGAAGTTTCATGTAAACTTGAGGAGGAATTTTTTCACTGTGATGGTGACAGAAGACTGAAACAGGCTGCTTGGGGGGTTGTGGAGTCTCCCTCTTTGGAAATATTCAAAACCCTCCTGGACATGTTCTTGTGTCTAGTATAGGTGATCCTGCTCTGGCAGGGGGGTTGGACTGGATGATCTTTTGAGGTCCCTTCCAGCCCCTGACATTCTGTGTTTCTGTGATGCTGTGGCTGCCATAAATTTGAAGAGTTCAGAAACAGATTAGATAAAATTCTGGAAGAAAAATTCAACACAGGCCATTAAGCACAAAATTCCGTCTCATGGCTTAGGTCCTCCCTGAACCACGTGAACACAGGCAGGCTATATAACATATATGGAATCACTAAATGCCTAACCCAGTGTTATATTTGTCCCTAAATAGTTGTGTCTTCCCACTGGCCAACACATGATGGAACTGTGGTCTGACCCACAGTGGTTAGTATGTACTCTTACATGAGCTAATCAGCCTGCACCTCCCTCATGGACTATGTAAAAGTGGAATTCTAACAACACTGCTATTTCATAAATGCATCAAAATAACTGCTCCTGTGGTCTGTGGCTGGAACCTTCAGAAAAGCCAGTATTTCGCTGGGCATAACCTCTTCATGCCCTCTTGTCACATTTGTTGGTGAAGTGTGAGCTAGTGGTCTGTTGGACACAATGACAGGCTCAGTGATGTGACATTCCTGTCCCTTCTGCTCTCCCAGGGGATTAGAAGGGACCAGGTGCTCCTGGCTAGTGGGTAAAGTAACTGGAAGGGGACAGTTGTTTGTTCATTTCTTGACTTCTAATTTAGGCATTCATTATGGTCTCACTCCTGTTCAGTTTTAAACATCTCACTTTTTCTCAGTTGAACCACACCAGCATACAAACACAGACTCCACTGGCCTTGGCTGAACTCTTCACCAAGAATAGCCAGCATTCCCAGTGGTTAAAAAAAATAAAACAAAAAAACCTCCCAAAAACCAAACAAACCCCTCCAAAAAAACCCAAAAAACCAAAAAACCCAGAAGTTGGATAATGAATAGAGTACAAAATAGAGATCAAAAGACAGGAAGACATTCCAGGTGGCAGACCTCCTCTGCCAAAGAATTTGGAGAGCATTATGACAGGCATGAACTAGAAGTAGTTTCCATACCCTTGGTGCTACTCCATCTGCTGAATCTATAACCAAATTCCTAAAACTAAACCCACAGGGACTATGTAAATATGTTCAAGTAGTGGTGGGCTAACTCATATGCTAATCTCCCAGTCTCACTAACAAAGTGATAACATAAGAAAGTGTTTAGATAAACTTTGTTTCTCGTGTTATCTAAATACATTGTAAATCCCTACACAACCCTACTCACGGTGTTATTCTGAACCACAGGCAAACACTCCTTTGTCAGCTGAAGGTTCATGCCTTCAGAATTCATGTGAGGGCTTTGCTATTTATTTTCTTTTCATCAGGACTCCCAGTATCATGGTGATGAAACAGCGAGACAGGAAATATTCAAGTTTTGATCTGGTTTTGAGAAAGGTTTTTTTTAATCTGTCTGTGCTAGAGAGACAAGGACAAAGTTAGATTTTGTAAAAATAATTTTAAAACCCAACAAAAGAGAATAGCTCTTGGCAGCACTATTTCAAACACAGCAGCATGGTACTGGTGCATGGGAACAAGAAACTCTCCAGGTTCCTTGAGTCAATACGCATGCCTTCTGTTACTTCAGTCTCTTATCCAGTGAGGCAGACAGACATGGCAGTTAGGGCTCAGGACTACATGGCAGTGACTTGCACTAAGACTTCAGGGAAGTTGTATAACCTGTCTCTGTACCAATTTCCTGACTGATAACAGTAATTTTTGCCTTGCTTAACTATTTTGGTACTTATACATAAAATTAAAAAAAAAAAAAAAAAAAAAAAAAAAAAAAAAAAAAAAAAAGAAAAGAAATACAATTTTGCAGGCAGATTTATTTTCCTACAAGCAGTGACATGTCGCCAGAGGCAGGCTGAAGTCTACTGTAACTGCATAAACCAAGGAGAAAATAAATATCCCTCAAAATCATCCTTCACCTGTAGTGGGATCCTACAGACAAGACACTTATTGCCTAAACTTGCACGATGCCACAGATTTTTCAGCATGTTATTAAATGGCTGTTATCAGATCTTAGAAATACTGTGTAACATCAATTAAGCATTTGTATGTGTGCCTCTACCAAGCAGTAGGCACAAAGTGATAAGCTGGGCTGGATGGTAGCTAAGGAAGCAAGGAAGTACTCTGCAGGATACATATAAAGCATTTATTTCACAGTTTAAATGTCTCCCTCTTTTTTTTTTTCCCCCTACAATCCCAAAGCCATCACCATGAAGATAGCCTTGAGGTACAGCAAAGCCATTCCTTTGCTAGTTCTTCTTCCTGGAGACTCATAGAATCATAAAACAATAGAATCATAGAATCAGTCAGAGTTGGAAGGGACCACAAGGATCATCTAGTTCCAACCCCCCTGCCATGCCCAGAGACACCCTACCCTACATTAGGCTGGACAGGGCCTCATCCAGCCTTGCCTTAAACACCTCCTTTCCCAGTTTAAACCCATTATTCCTCATCCTGTCATTACAAGATCTTGTACATAGTCCCTCCCCAGCCTTCTTGTAAGCACCCTTCAGATATAAATATATATTAATTAATTAGACAAGGCCCTGACCAAGGTCTTCTGTTTCCCAGCTATAAACTGCTGTATACAACTTAAGGTTTCCATTGCTAGAATCTGTATTTCTTTCTTGCACTCTTTTTTTTTTTTCCTCTCACAGTTTGCACTGCCCTATATACAGACTACAGAGCTGATGTGTCTCACTGGATAAAGTAATTTTTGGCCAACAGGCTGCAGGTGGTTTGTTTTTTTTCACACAGTGGATGCCTGCCAAAAAGCATGAACAATGCAGAGGAAAGGGCTTCCCATAGCTCCCTTGCCAGCTACCCTGTTGCTTCTCTGAGAAAGTGCAGGCAGACCACTCTTCTCCTGCCCCACAGTCTGCCTTTCCAGTGAGCAGGAAGGACTAGAACCTGCAGCAATGCAAGCAACATTAATTATCCTCCAGCAGATGTTTCCACCTACTCCTAGCATTCCTCAAATCAGCTGTACTGCCTTGGAACATATTCCCTTTTCCCATCTCTTCTCTCTCTAGTTCTGTACACACATAACCACTCCCTTGTGCATTCTCCTCCAGCAACCATTTACCAAGGCTTCTCCTCTGTTGATCCCCCTCCATTTGAATTATGCAGGCCAAGAGAGTTTGTTGATAAGGTCCATATCAGTTATGAATTCCTGTTACTTTCTTCATTCCACTGTGATGGAAATATTGCTGTCTACACTCTGTTTACACTGGCATCCTACCACGTCCCTCTACCATGCTTCCTCCCTGTCCCACATACAGCTCTCTTTCAAATAAACCCCACAGTGTTCCTCATTTGTTGTTGTCTGCCTAAGGTGTTGCTCCATGTTTATGGAATGTAGTTTTACTGGAAAAATTTCTTGGCCAAAACCTTTAGAAGGAACTACTCATCTTGAGCTGATTTTCCATGACACTTTCAGAGCTCACTTTCTGGGAGCACTGGTTTCTGCAGTCTGAACAGAAGATCTTTTTGAAGTATCTAAGTCAGGAACCTAAAAATTGCAGAACTGAAGTTGCAGCTAATCTTGAGCAACCTGTTCTAGTGGGAGGTGTCCCTGCCTATGGCAGGGGGTTGGAATTGGATGATCTTTGAGGTCCCTTCCAACCTAAACCATTCTATGATTCTGTAAGGTTGGTCCTACTTATGTCTGTTAATTTTTTTTTTCACTCCCCTTCAATCATATTTTGACATGAAATTAAGGCAAAACTGGGTCCCAAAGAAAAGTTTCCAGAGCACACTGCTGTGGAGGCCTTTTATTCCAAACTAAAATTCATTGATTAGCCTATAAGCGCTTGGGATTTGTATTCATGTAGCTGAGATCAGAACTGGCTTTGAAGTGCTTTGTATATATATTCTGTACTTAGACTGTAAAAGAATGAACCAGAGGTTCATGTATTTCAGTCCTTGTTTTTCCTCATCTTATGTCCTGGGGAACGTATGACAAATAACATACTCACTGGTTCCTAATACGTTACCAAACATAGTAAGTTGGAAGATAAATTAAAAATAAATGGAGTTTTGAGTATTTTGCTTTCAAACCACTAGTAAGTCTGTATTGCCTTAAAAATAAATTTTGTTCCCACTTTGCTGAGACTTAGTGACACTTCATGTGACAGGGAAGCAACTCTGGCCATGACACCTGTGAATGATTTGGAAATATATTTTTTAAAAATAGCAATCATGATGTGAGGGATTACACGTCTCCACATTGCAAACGGGAAACAGACTCTGTGTCTCAGCAGCTTAGGTGTAGCTCAGCTAGGAAGTGCACAGTCACACTGCACACCTCCCTCTTTGTTCCCAATTGGCAGCCTTGTTGACAACACCAGCAAAGAACTATTTACTGAAACCTGGAAGCTAAGAGGTCATACCATAAACTTGTCCTGTCTTTACATTCTTTCCTTAGTATCCACTAGCAGCTGTTGAGAAAAACAGGTCACCTGAGACTGATGGACTTTTGCTCTAATCAAGGACACTGTGCTGAGAATATGAAATATTCACACATCAAAAAACTAACTAGTACTTTGAAAAGGGAACCTCAAGACATACTTTAAAATATGCAGTATGAAATCTGGATGGCTGCTGCCATTGCTGTTTAGCCTAGCTGGACAGCAACCCCAGATAACTTTGATCTCTCTTCTGGAGACACCTAATTCTCAATTGATCTCCCTAAGATAAACCGGAAATGGAGAAACAACATTCATGCGAGGTTCAAGTACACTCTATGGACAGACAGAAGCAGGTTCACAATTCCTGGTCATCAAGGAGGACCCTGCTGTCTATTTGCAGGACAGCACAGCAGGGCATAAGTAATCCAGGAGGTTCCCGGAATGAGTTGATGATAACTTCCTTGTCCAAGTGACAGAAAAACCAACAAAGAGAGGCTGGTGGAGATGTGAAGCTGAAGGGCAGCCTTGAAACATTGGAGCTCAAAATCTTTAGGGCTGTGAGGAGGGCATACAGCAAATTCACTACCCTGTACTTCAAGAGAGCAGGCTTTGACCTTTTCAGTAATCTGCTTGGTAGAGTGCCATGGGATAAAGCTCTGGAGGTTATATGGGCCAAGGAAAACTGTTTAATATTGAAGGATCAGCTCCTTCAAGCTCCCAACAAAGAGAAGGGCAGGCTAAAACCCAGGCAGCCCACACAGATGAAAAAGAAGCTCCTGTACAACTCAAACACCAAAAGAGAATCCTACAGAGGGTGGAAACAAGGACACGTACCCTCGGAGGAATACAGAGAAATTTCCCATGCTGCCAGGTATCGGATCTGGAAATTCAAAGATGTGACACAGTTAAATCTGGCCAGGGATGTCAAGGGCAACAAGGAAAAGCTTCTATAGGTGTGTTGGTGATAAAAGGAAGACTAGGGAAAATGTGGACCCTCTCCCAATGGAAATGGGAGATCTGCTTGCCTGGGCTATGGAGAAGGCTGAGGAACTCAACAACTTTTCTGCCTCAGTCTTCACTGGCAAACACTCCAGGGACACTGTCCAATTCACAGAAGTCAAGGGGAAATAAAGAACTGCCCACTGCAGGAGAATCACAGAATGTTAGCGGATGGAAGGGATCTCTGGTGATCAAGTTCAATCCCCTTGCCAGAGCAGGAGAATATAAGATTCAAGAACCTTAAGGTGAACAAGTTCATGGAACCTGATGAGAGGCATCTGCAGATCCTAAGGAAATGCATGGATGAAGTTGCTAAGCCACCATCCATCACATTTGAGAAGTCACGACAGTTTGGTTAAGTAAGTTCCCACTAACTGGAAAAAAGGAAGTATAACCCCCGTGTTTAAAAAGGTAAAAAATAGAAGACTTGGGGAACTACACACCAGTCTCTACACTGGTTCATTACTGCTGGAACATAAGTGGATCTTCAAGTGCCGGGGAAGTCACAGGCACCTTGTCAGTCTGATCTCCTGCTTTGCTTACTTGAGCAAGTACCTTAAAACCAGGAATGCTACAAGCAGCAATCTCTAAAATTAAATTTCTGCAATGCTAGTGGCTCACTGATTTCCATATCAAATGCATTCAGGTGGCAGGTGAAGAGATGGCTTTTTCTCTGCCTGTCACTCACACGTGTAGGTCTTTGGTGCTGTCACTTGGCTAGAATTATGGAAAGAAACAAGCGCTATCAGAGGGGAATTCATCCCCCTCGTCTCACACACCTATTTCAGGATGACAGGACCTGCTTACAGAGGCACCTATTTCTGTCTTGACTATAAAGGACTTTGTGTGACTAGCTCAGTCCTTTTAGAAAGCACCCCCACTAGACTCACTGCCTTGAGGTCAGGGCAGATGCTTTAAGCCCTGTATGTTATTTATAACATGAACCAAGACTCTGTGGCTAGAGCATAACACAATACATGTACTTGGAGGACTAAACAAAACCTAAGTGGAAAAGGAATTAAGATTTCTGTCAGCTGTTACAACTTGGCTCACTTGTCTGCCACATTCCCATTTTGGGATCCAGCCTTGGCCACATTGAAACAGAGTTGACAGGTAGGTCAATTGCCATGCCACCTATCTCAGGAGACCCAGGGAAATGCTGACATGAATTGTATTTACACTTTCATCAGTAAGACAGGTCTTAAGATGCTGTCCATGGGATAAGTGTCTTTGTCTCTACTATTTCACTAGCATAGTCTGCATAGAGAAAGAGAGCTAAGGAACCCAGGGAACAACTAAATGTTCACTTAACAAGAATTACTGTATGCCATAACTTACTATTGGTTATTTCATGCTTATCAAGGTATTGCTGACTGTTTCATCCCCTGAAATTTTGTAGAATGTGTATTTTACTAAGGCATCCACTGGTAAAAACTGATTCAGAGATGAGAGTCCTGGTGCAAAACAATGCCCTCTATTAAAGAAATAAAGTCATTGAATAAGAGCATCCATAAATAGAAAGGGTTGTAAAAACAAGTAGGGGAAAGCATCTGGTTTGCAACATGTTTGCACAATTTGCAGTAGCTAAATCTGGATGCAATTAATGACCTGTTTATTTTCCAAGATTTCAATAAAATGCCTTGGCAAAAACTTAATTTGTCTCTGGAGAATGTCTTACTTCCTTCCATATGTTGCTCGATCTGTAACAGCAATAAACTTCTTCCCAGTTTCAAGTTCCCTAACGATTGCACCAACTGATGCTTTCCATAAAAGAAGAGGTAATGGTTCCAGCCCTCTAAAAGTCATGATCCTCCCTTAAGAGAAAGCAACACAAAGGAGTGTCAGAGCCAGTGCCCCATGTTACAGCCTCTATTGTGACCTAGAATCCAGAGACTTAAAACAATTCCTACCTACAATTTATCCCAGCTGTTTCTTAATCCCTCTCAATTTGATAGTTTCTTTAATATGCTGTCATGTCACAATTAATGTATATGCCTCAGCTCTGCAACAGTTGTCCTGCTGTCCTTGTTTAGGATGCCTTCAAGAGAAACAGCTTAAGCCATTTTGTAATTAGGCACGTTTATGGGTTTGTATGAAATGAAACAGATGTTTCAGAGTCCATTTTATTTGGTGCTGTCTTGTCTAACCTAGATTCTGAAATGTATTTAATCTCTATTTGAATCAGATTAGGTATAGTATCCTATATTTTATTATATGCCGGAAATATAAATGTTCCAGCAACTTCATGTTTCTGATGAGACTATGCACCCTACCAATCAAAGACAGTGTATTTTTTAAAATAGTATTATGTTGGTTTAGATCTTAAATGTAACAAAACAGTTGAGCCCAAGCAAGTTGAACACTTAACCATTTAAATTAAAAAATATATAAAAGTGCTTTGTTGAATTAAGGCCATAATCAAATTACCAGTTTTGTTCTGAAACAGAAGAACTTGGAGATGGTAGGGACATAGAGAGAGGGTAACTGCAATTACTAAGATATTAATTTGCTAGGCTGATGTAAAACTATATGCTTCTGACTCTCTAGGAACTAACACTTCTGTATTTTTAGGAGTGATGGAATCAAGTCAGGAAAAGCCATTGTCACATCAGAATACAGATCATTTATGCTGATTTTGGAGAAGCTGCTCTTTATTTTCCCTAACGCAAGTGGCGGAAAAAAAAAACCTGATCCAAATCTTTAACTCATAACAAAGCTGTAAGAAGTCTCACAGGAAACAAACTGGGCAAAACCCCAAACACTACGTGGCAGCAATTCAGGTAAAGGTTCAATGTACATGTGTGTTTGGTTATGTATTAATGATGATCACCGGCATTTTCAAAGCAGATTTTTTATTTATATACTTTACCAGTCTGTCTGAAAGTACCTGATGGGATCAGTGCTGCAATTGAGCTTTCAAACAGTCAGTGAAGAAAAGTAAGACAAGACGTGGTAAAGGTGGATAAGTTAATAAATAATGCAGAAAAGATGAATCAGTTGTCATTTTTGGAATCATATGATACGAGAAATACAGTGATGGTCTTTATAATTTTAAAGCTACAAAGGAAAGTTTAAAAGGTTAAGAGAAATAAAGTGTACCATACATTGAGTTTACTTGAAAGTACACGATCTGAATCATCAGTCCTTCTCCCAGTGTTTTTCTCATATAACTATCAACCACTCTAGTGCTTATTGGATCAGTTTCTTCTATTGCTGCTACTTTATTTAGAGAGCTGTTCTGAAGATATGTATTTACCTTCTCTCAGGCAGTAACTTCCACAAATGGAAAATATTTTTGTCTCCTGAGGAAAGTGGTGCCAGCCTTTGCCAAAAATCCTCACTTCACTGTGTCTATAGAGTCTGCTCTCTAAGATTTTGTTATTCAAAACATTTATTGTGTCAAAGCTTAATTACTCTCCATTAAATGCACTCCCTCCTAAATTTCAAGGGAGTATCACATGCATACTCAACCCTTAGTATTTTAAAGTCACTCATGACTCTTTTTTCTTGTGCCTTGAGACAGACAGACAGTTCTGTGTTTGTTTCTGAAGTAGCATTTGCAAGTTGGGATTGCTGCAAAATATTTGCTAAAAAAGACTGTGACTGGTTCATGGTCTTGTCAGAATCCATCTGTTTGAGTCTATTAATGGGTGCGTTCCCAGCTGTGGGCTTTCCAATGTAACAAATGAAAGGTTTCTTTCTTACTAGAAATTTGATGGTTGAAATCTCCCTGTAAAATTGATTTATTTAGATAAAATCTGTCCTCACGTTAAAGTGAGCTCTTAAAATGAGCAAGACCATGAAATGCCAATCACATATTCTTTCAGCAGTCAAATGACAGATAAACAACAGATAGTTTCAAATAATATCCTACAGTGTTATTTTGGATAAGCTACGAAGCAGCATGTCATTCAGATCAGAATGAGTGGGACTGAGATGGGGAAAGAGGTATACTGTAAATAACTTAAAAGTTGGGAAAATGTTCCTCCATGCAGTGAATCCAAAATAAACTTAACACATGTGTGCAACATACTTCAGGGAAGACCAAGCCATGAACCAATGCAGAAGGCTCCTAAAGATTTGGAAACCTGGTTTTCTAATGCCAAGTGCAATTTTTCAGCTTTTTAACTGAGAGAAGTACCATTTGTAACACTATCTTTGAACTAACTCTTTTAAGATTCACTCAAGCTAACACCTTCTCGGAGCTGGCAGCTACCCTGAGTTTCTTCTTAAATTACAACAAAAGACCAAATGCATCTCAAGCTACTCTCAGATTAGACTCAGCCTACGTATGATATGAGGTACATCTGAACTGTTGTTTCTGTGCTGAAGGTGATTTCCCCTTAAATTCTTCCTGTCACAAAACCAATATTCCACTTTTACGGGTTTTCTCTATCAAATGACTTGTGAAAGTTCAGTATTCTTCTGCTTCATCATGGCCTGGGACACTAGAAATCACACTGGCTTTTCAAAGCATCAGTGTGATTTATTTACGTTGAACAAGGGAAGAAACATACTACTCCAGCATTGTTTTATTGTGACAAGTAAGATTTGCTAAATAATGTCAATTTTCAAAAGCTATTTTATTCAATTAGTGAACTTATCTTGCTACTAAAGAAATACTCGTGGTTTAAACAATTTTTAGCTAAGCATAAATTTCAAGTTGTACTGTTTATTTTACATAGAATAGGAATCAAATTCTTACAGGTTAAGGAAACACAGTGATTGTACATTTTAGTGCCTCCTCTTTCACATGTTGCTGGATCTGTGAAAAAGTGTTTCTGGACATAAAAACTTTTCTGTGTACTTACTGTTCAACAGCAAAAGCAAAAAATTTAGAATCTCAGTGAAATTATGTCTGTTGAAGTATGATTCACTCTGATGATTATACACAGCACAGTATGTTTTCGTATTCTTTGCTATGCTAGCTGAAAACATCTAATTTTTTAAATTCTTGTGAATTTTGGTCTACTTCTGCATTGTTTAGTAATTGCTAAAATTAATTTCAGGACTCTATGCCAAAGGATGGAGAGTTTGCACACAACACTCCACAGTAGCACCCTGCAGGTGAGAGAGGCCCTATCTCCACTGCATAGTTGTAAGCTTCAGGGGATTACCTTGGGAGCCAAACATATCCTTTTGGGCATGTTTTCTTGCTTTAAGTGACCCACATAACATAACAGCTGCATCACTGTTTCTCAGTCTGGGGGTTTTACAGCATTAAAGCCATGGCATGTGTTGCAAACCTCTGCTTGTAGCATTGGGGCATCTGGAGGTGATTCACTTTAGTGAGCTGAGTGCGACTAGCATAAACTCTGCTGTTTTGAAACGTGATTAAGTCCTGCTGAAAAAGCACAGAAAAGAAGACTTCTGGATGGCACTCTCTTCTTGAGGGATTCAGTATGCCTTAAATATTGCACTACCTTAATAAAACTGGTCAGTGTATCTAGCATGCTGTGGCATGTGTTGCATACACATACTAATTGATGTCACTGTACGTAGATTACTGCCCTCTACTGGAACCACAGGCAGAGTATTTTATGCCAAATTGATTATTATGGAAATTAATTACATGGATTTTTTGAGTTCGAGATTTTTTGGAATCAAGGGCCATGAATTGCAGATGTTCATTATCCCTTCTTGTACCATAGCTACTTGCTGCACTCAACAATCTGTGTGCATTAGGTCTTTGCTTATTTGCAGTATAAGCTGCACCAGGATGGGCTGACTGTCATAATATTTTCTTTTTTGAACTATAAACAAAAGCTACAGAACAGCAATCTTCTTCTGGATGATCTAACATCAGTCAAGAAACTTCCTACACTCTCAAACCTTTTAGCCTGTAATAATCAAAAGAAACCATTCAAAAATTCTTTATTGATTGAAAACAATATTCCCAAAACTAAATTTATGATTTTCAAGAACTGTAAGACAGGCATCACTTCTTTAAAATCATTAAGCCAGAAAACTTATTTTGTTTATATTTTCATGCTTTTCAAATTTGCATTTAAAATATACTTCAGCTGAAGTGAAAGCTGGGTTCCTCAATGGTTTCTCAGTCAAGGAGATTATTTTTAAAGAAGTTATGGCATATTACAGCAATGGAATTGGCTATGCTATGACAGAAAAACAGGAAGAGCAAGACAGAATATCTGCTCACAAGAAATGCAAGAAATGCAAAACACATGAAGACAAATGTAAGTCAAACCACTGCTGTGAAATAAGCCCACTGTATGTAAGTGCACAAATCAAATTGTTAAGTCACCCAAGTTCTCAAAATCCTTAAAAACTACTATTACAATATGGGACATTTTTGAAACTTTTTTTTTTCTTTAGACAAAAAAGAGCAGAAGAGTGGGAGTCCAATCTCCAAGGCCTTACTGAGTCCAGAAATTTCCCATGTTTAGAAACTTACTGGCCAGCCACCAATAAGGCTGTAGTGATGGGAATTATTATGGTGTTCATTTAGCAGCTAAAAGTTTATTGTGGATATAAATGTTCTACATAAATGTTCTGGCATGGCTATTATTGTAAATAAAGTCATTTACATGGAGGTATAAGAACAGGTCTGGAGGATTACAGCCATACAAACAAATACAAAACACCTAATAGGAAATAACTGAGAAGAGACATAATTTAATATGCCAAGACTGGTAATAAGAAGCAATCTCATGATGGAAAAATGTCATTACAGTCTAATGTCAGACAAATAAGTATTTGTATATCTATATGAGCCCCCATATATCATAGAAAAATATGAGTACCAATAAAGATCTCTATCTAAATGTACAGGAATTTAAACAATATTGTACTGTATATACTGCTTCTGGAAAAACAGTACTGTGATTTGTTTCCAGTAATATGGTCTGCAAATGTCAGCAATAATGACAATGCTTACAGGAATCCTCCATGCTGTAGCATACTGATGAGGTTATCAGCCTTCTTCTAGCCACATAGGAAAGACCAACAGGTGGAATGTACTGAGGCCATGTATTATGTGCAGAAAAATAAGGAGAGATATTTGTCTACTGAGAAGAGAAAGAACCTTGCAGGTGGTGCTCAATGAACCATGCAATGTCAATAGCAAAAAACAATAAAGAAATAAAAGAAAGTTGTACTATAAAAAGGGTTGTCATCATAACTTTCTAGGGAAAAAAAAATATATGCTTTCTAAAGATTAACATGACACTGAAATTAGTGAACAACCAAGCTCCAGAAAGAAGGAGACCTATTAAGGATCTTTTCTAAACAGCTATCAAATATAAACCAACTGATTCAAATGGTTCTCCTACCAGCACTGATTCATTGTTTTACCAGCACATATTTGTATCTCATAATGCTAGGAAACTAAGCAATGAAAAATTAATTTATCTTAGGAAAATAATCTCTCATATAGCTGTCTTTGAGGGAAGCAGGCTTTGTTCAAATACAGAATTTATGTATTAAATGTAAAACTAGATTAATATTGCAGCTGCCTCAGAAACCTGTGCTGCTCCTACAGAGTCACTCCAAATCTTACACGGCAAACAGCTGTGGAGCTACGGGAGTGGGTATGAGAAAATTACATCTGTCTCTGGACTTTGAGACAGTAGGGAGTCCTCCATCACCCCCCTTCACAGTCTCATGCTGATACAGAAATACTTGGCAGGTCAAGCATATTGGTATTTTTGTAATTGTATTTCTGGAATTAACTTCTCGTTGCTGAGGGTCATGAGAACCCAGCAGCAGCAGAACTAACAATGGTGCTATTTTGCCACCATTGCCCCTTTTTCAGATTCAAACCACTGGTCTTCAGGGAGTGTCTAGGGAAGGAGATGGAAATTAAAGAACATTGATATAACGTGCATGAAAAGAAGAACATCTCTATACTTTAAAGAAATTTACCTAAAACCCTCTTCTTGCGTGAATATAAAATATATTGCACAATTAATATAATTTATTAAATCAGTAACTACTCTTTTGGCTACTACATTTTTTTTTTTAAGACTGATACAAAAGTAGACAATTTCCTGGCATGCCTGACCAAATGAGTAAGTCGCTTTCTTTCTTTCTTCCCTGAAGCACTCCATCCAGAATAAAGAACATCTTTCATAAGTTTTTTCCTTGACAAAGGACAATCTTTTCCCATTGATGGGGTCGGGTTAGGGGGGAATTCACACACATATATCTTACCAACATGCAAGAGAATCAGCATCTTGTACTCTACAGTGTCCTGGAGAGACAGACTGCAACATCTCTACCTTGCTTTCTTAAAATATCTGTGCATGATTTTAAAATTGAACATAAAAGTATGCCCACCAAACCAGCCACAACAAATACCTTGTTTTTCACATGCACATCTCCAACACTGCCTAATGTAAAATTGACCTGGCAAAGTTATTTTATAAAATAAAATCCACTGTTTTCTTTAACAGGTTTAAGTAGATTAACCTGTCACATTTTGAATTTCAGCAACAGAATAGTATCAACATGCAGCAGGCTCCAGTTGGTCCCACATCACAACTCCAGTTGTGATTCTCTGAGAACTGGAAGCCTGATACATATTTCCTTTGGGATGTCCTAACACTGGCGTCAGGATACCACCACACCAGAAATGAGTTCTGCTTCACAAGATGCACACTTGCAAAATCAAATTCATAAAAATGTTTGACTTTAACTGAAACTAAAAACTATGAGGCAACTATAGATTTGATGCTTCTTTAATTAAGCTCCAGAATTAGGGGAGTTCTTGCCTTCATACAGACAAAACAGAAAAGTGGTAAAATTCATTCATATAGTTCTGGTTCTGTCCACTAGTTGGTTTTTTTTTTTTTTTCAGACTCACTTTTCTCTTCCATATTCCTCAGGATCAACAGATCACTGGTGCCAGGGTGCACCATGTCACCAGAGGTTCAATTACAAACCTAGGCTTGCTCATTTGCGCCCAGTAAAACCACAATAACCCACAAACTGACCACAAGTTACTTTTGAGATAGAAGAAGCTTTGCTTTGATGTGTTTGCCAAATGCTGAATATGCCAATTACTTTTTGCTGGACAAATTATTCTCCGTTTTCTAATCTATTTCAGTCAGTGTTCAGATTAGTCTCTGATATAAATGTATTTTGATCACATCTGAAGAGATGCTTTTCTCTGCAAATCAGTGTGTAAGGTCTTCCTGAACAGTCGAGGATACTCAAGAGTAAGCTTTCTACACCCTTCCACTTAAGGGTCCTAATTTTGGCTTCTTTAGACCAAAATTTTATTTTAATCACATGCCTGACAGTTTCAACTTTTCCTACCACAGGTCATCCATTTCTAACACAAAATCAGTCTGTGGTAGGTTGTGCCACTGTACGTTTTCATGCTGCTTAATTGAGAAATTAGTGCTCCATCTTTTGAAATAAAAACATGTAACCCCACAGAAAAGGTTTGCGAGTCACTCTAGCACTGGTCTCTGAAAAAAACTGTCTAAACTCAGCCAAGTAACACAACTTTGAAATGTCAGTCTGAGCAAACTACTGGAGACTTGGTGGAGCACAGCAAAGCCCAGAACAAATGCTTCCCCAAAATCACCCCAGGCAATTGTTTTTCTGGAGAGCTCTGCAGCTAAGCAGGAGCTGGGACAGTGCTCATACAATCATAGCATTAAAGAATCATTCAGGTTGGAAAAGACCTCTGTGATCATCAAGTCCAACCATTGCCCCTACTCTGCAAAGTTCACCCTGAAACTATTATCCCCAAGCACCACATCTAAATAACCTTTAAACACAACCGGGATGGCGACTCAACCACCTCCCTGGGCAGCCCATTCAAATACCTGAACACTCCTTCTGTAAAAACTTTTTCCTAGTATCCAGTCCAAACCCACTCTGTGGCAACTTGAGGCCATTCCCTCTTGTATTGCTAATTACCTGTGAGAAGAGACCAGCACCAACCTCTCCACAGTGTCCTTTAAGGTAGTTGTAGAGAGCAACTGAGGGGAGCCTCAGCATCTTCTTTTAGAAATTAAATAGCCCCAGCTCCTTAGTTGCTCTTCACAAGATTTATTCTCTAGGTCCTTCACCAATTATGTTGCTTTCTCTGTGCTTGCTCCAGCACCTCAGTATCTCTCTTGTATTGCTGTATCCAAACCCACACACAATACTCGAAGTGTGGCCTCACCAGCACCAAGTACAGGGGAATAATCACCTCCCTACTCCCGCTGGACACAGTATCCTGTCCAGAACTGCTGCTGCAGTCAGGCAGCAGAGACAGTGTCAATGAAGAGATAAAAGAAATTGTACTTGAAAAGTTTGAGGAAATCGAATGGCAATATAGTCTCGACAAGAACACAATATATTTAAAGGACTGTGGAACACAAAGCTCAAGTGAGAAAAGATGGAGCAAAAAGGCAGAGGGTGTATTTATACCACAGATACAGCAGTGGCAGCCTTACAGAA
Organism: Psilopogon haemacephalus; assembly: GCA_013396835.1. NCBI lineage: Eukaryota > Metazoa > Chordata > Aves > Piciformes > Megalaimidae > Psilopogon > Psilopogon haemacephalus. The sequence goes on along the minus strand of VWZI01008845.1, from coordinate 299,839 downwards.
CAGAAATCTCAGCAGCAATTTGAGTGGATTGATCAACCACAGCTAAAGGCTAAATCTAGGAAACTGGAGTCAAAGCCTTCTATCATTAGAAGAATGTTAAGGTCATAAAGTCAAGTTTTCAAACTTCAGGAGGTCTCAGAATTGAAGTCACCTGTTTAATCCTAACATGACCCTCCTCTCATTAGGCTCTAGAACAGTCTTAACCTCGTCTATACATGCACTTCCCAAAAATCCTATCTGTTGATAGACAATGGACTAGTTTTATATCCAACTTAGGCAGATGCTACAGGACTTCTGTTGCTTCTCTTGCAGAGGCAAGCAGCAGATGGTAGGAGATGGCACATGAGGGAAAAGAGGGTTTTTGAGACTGTGACAGGTAAACAGTGGCCTTGCGGTTCTATCCTTCTCAGTTTTGTTTTCCCCGGAACCACAATCTGACCAGACCACCAGAAATTGCAAGTTACTCACTCCCTTGGTATACTACAATCACATCCTGGAGGCTGATTTGCATGAGTGCCATGCAATAGGCACAGAGAACCATAACTTGACTATTAGAGTTAAAATCCAAGTTTTAACACTCAAGAGTTATTGATATTCTTGAGTTCAATCTTGTCATGCTTTTGGTTCCTATCTGTAAAATACAAACATCATAACCTTACATCTTCTAGGAATACAATTAAAACATTCATGGTACGAACTATTGAAGATTCAGTGCTCCTAAGCTCCATGCTTGTGAGCACTTGAGGGAATTTGTAATTCTGTGCTCACTCCAGGATTTTATAAAGCTGCAGTACAGCAGGCTCTGTGTTAGCAGATTCGGCAACTGAGATGGTTAGCTTGTGTACTGAATGAGGCAGAAAAGTTCTGTGCAAAAAAAGGGGGATGTGATCATCTCATTAAAAGGCAATCCTACAATGCAAGGACACTGCACTACAAAGCAGCAACGGGCATCCTTACTTCTTCACTATGAAATGGTGCTTCTTCACTATGAAATATTGAATTTCAAAACTTAAGTATGTATTTTGGTTCATTTTATTTTAGTATATAGTAACTGAAAGAATGCCAGGTAGAGGTTAGCACTTTTCACCTACATACAGTGGACGTAGTAACTACATCTTGCTATGTTTTACTTTAATGGGTGATTGTGATTTGAGTAGGGATCTTGGAATCACCTCAAGGTCATTGTTTTTTTCAGGAGTCTGTTCAATATGTAAGTCAAATTCCTAAAGCAATGGTTTCTGATAACGGCATAGTTGTTCAGAATCACATTGAACCAGCAGTACTTTATGTAACTTTTCAGAAGAATAGGTCACCACTCCAACAAGCGAGTTAACATTCTGGTACATTTCCTGATCAGTTTTTGAGTTCAAACTTAAACCATAAGCATAGCAGGAACACCGAAAGTGTAAAATATCTCAAAAAATAACAAAAAGCACCAGAATCTAAGCCTGTAATTTGTGGTACCATAATGGATATGCTCATCACTTAAAATACAAATCCTCAGAAAGAATGATCAAGAACTGCTGGACACCACAGATCTTTTCTGAATAGAAGACAGTACAGAGCAGCCCTGTCCCAGAAGCACGCTGGGAGCCAGGATACTGCTCATCATCTCTGCTGTAAAGGGTGAGGGAGGGAAGTAGCACACTGTAACAGTCTTTTTAGGCACAGCTTACTTTCCGCAGCAACCAGCCATGCTGTCTACCTCTTCAAAGGCAGCCAAGCCAAGGTTCAGCTTTCTCCTCGTTCTAGCCAATGTTCAGTTCTTCGCTCCCGCTCACACACTCACTGCCCAACCATGTACTGCTGCTGTCTGGTCCAGTGCGCTAACAACAAGGGAGAAACTCTTCATAAGGAGCAGTGGGGAAAGTCCTGAGTAACTCACCCTACTCTCAGTCCTGATCCTGCTCTGAGCCTGAAGGTAGACTAGAATCTCATCCAACCCGAGCAATCATATCAGCTTTATGAATCGAACTGTCTTGTGATTTACAGGTATTTGTCTTGTAAATGGTGTCTGAAACTTCAACAAACAGATAAAAAAGTCAAGCTGACCAAAAGAGTAACTATGTAGGTACCTGAAAAGCCATCATAGGATCATAGAATGGTTTAGGTTGGAAGGGACCTCAAAGATCATCCAGTTCCAACCCCTTGTGCCATTGGCAGGGACACCTCCCACTAAAACAGGTTGCCCAAGGCCTCATCCAACCTGGCCTTGAACACCTCCAGCGAGGGAGCAGCCACAACCTCCCTGGGCAACCAGTGTCTCACCACCCTCACTGTAAAAGAACTTCCTCCTAACATCCCGTTTAAATCTCCCCTCTGCCAGCTTAAACTCATTACCCCTCGTCCTGTCATTACAAGACCTTGTGAATTGTCCCTCTGATGATTTAATCACAAATCTTTCTTTGGCTTGATAGTTGGAATATGCTTAAGGAGAGTTTTGTTTTGATCATTCATCATGAACACTAGCTACCAGTTAGATTGCTGCTCTACTTGCTCTCAGTCTGGGCTGAACTATAATGTCAACTTAAGAGAAACAAAAAGGAACTTGCACAACTATATACCTGATCGGGACTAGATCTATTGTGATGGAGAAGTTGGTCTGGCAACCAGCAAATAACGACACATTCAGATCAGATTAAATTTCCTGTCTTCTCACTATCAAAAGCTGGAAGAAGAGGCATAGGAATTTGGACTGCAGCTGCAGGGGCCAAAGAGACAAATCAATATGAAAATGAGGACAAAAACGCCAGAGATGTAAAAGCATCTGAACAAGAGAGTATATCTGGAATCAACAGATGTTATTTGTATGCATTTTGTTATGCTGTCAGATAATTAATTAAAGGGCACGTGTGTCTCATCAGCATATTATGAACCGCACTTAAGTTATGGCAGTGCTAAAACCCAAGACATTAGCATTCTATCCACCTTAAATAAAAAGTCTGACTCCATCAATTTTAATACCAAGTTGCTTTAAGAAGTTGGCTACAGCTTCATGGCAGCCTGCCCAGGTCCTTTGCTCAATCAAGCAATAGTTGTCTTTGACCAAATGAGAAAAACAGCCAACGGTATCCTTGCTGTCTGTTGGCATCTGCTACTATTATAGGGGTATGTAGATTACATGTAAGGAGAAATTACTGTTTAGGTAGCCGTAACACTGCAAAATTACCAGGTACAGTAATTAATCATTGAATTTACTCACAATCATTAAAGAAGAAATTTTTGTCTTTTATCTTCAGTGTATATATGTCAGAAGAAATGCACTGTGACCATAAAGACCTACATCATACACAATATATAACTCTGTATTATACAAGATCAGTGTGTCACAGTGCCCTAGGCAAGGTCAACCAGACTGCTAACAATGCTGTAGGATGTGGCAGAGGAATCCATCTTTGCAAATTTGCCTTCATTACACATGATTCTGCTCATAAATCTTGATGTATTGTTTTACAGTATAATAACTCTACCCTGCATTTCCACGTACCCTTTAGATCTTTCATCAACCGTTTTACAGATACAACTTAGATGTATGTTTGCATGCATAAAGCAAATGTGCTGTTGAATGTGACCCAACCTACTGGAGCACCTGCCCGGCTCTGTGTCCTTCTAGACTCCACCTTGGGAATCTAGAGACTGCAGGAATCCAGTTTTCCATAGCAGCTAGGTGACCTAAACCTATAAAAGCGTTGGCAGTAAATAAATAAATAGCCACATTTTTCTTTGGAAGTCGTGGTCCTTCTCACATGCAAACCCTACGAATAATCAAACTGGACCTGAAAGTGACTTACAAAACTGATCAGGCAGGCAGGTGAGCTCGCTTTCCAGGAGCAAACTCGCTCCTCATGACTTCTGAGATGCCCAGAAGATGCCTTCTACGTGGGGCTACCTCCAAGTTTAGCACTCAGTCCAACCGTTTGTGTCACCATGCACACTATACCCACCAGGACTTGGACAGGTGCTGCCTGCACGGGCTGGGGGGTCCGACATGCCTTCACCCCGCTCTCGCCTGCAGCCCGACCTGCCGGCGACTGCCAACCACACCCGAGCCGGTAGCTGAGGCACGGAGCCCGGCGCTCCCGCGGCAGCAGCGGTGTTAAGTGCCCCGGCCGTTCCCTCGGCGTCCCCTCGGAGCGGGGAGCCCCCTGCGCCGCCGAAGCCGAACATCCCCCAGTCTACCTACAGGCGACCGCGGCCAGGTATCGGCAACCGCGGCGAGGTGGGACTGACCTGCGAGCCGCCGCTCCCGGACATTCCTCCACAGCAAGTCCCAAGCTTTGGCGGTAGAGTCCCGCAGCTGCTCGCTCAGCGACCTCCGGAGCTGCGCTTTGACCGGGTGGCGCTGGCTGCTCATCCTCGGCGGCTCCGCATGCCGCTCCGGGCAGCCCCGCTCAGTGCCGCCGGCGGCTCCCCTCGCCGGGGACGGGCGGCGGCGGCCACATGGGGCCGCGGGGCAGACCCGCCGTACTGCAGCTCGCGTCACCGCCGCGCTGCGCGGGCGGCCCCTTCACCTGAGCGCCGCCCGCCCCAGACCCCGGGGCAGCAGTGTCGCTGTCCCGTCCCGCGTCCGGCGCCTCGCCGCCCTTCTCACTCCTTCCCTCCCCTGCAATCTCAGCCTGCGGAGCGGGAAAGGTGCTCCAGGGTCCGGCTCGGCTCCTGCTCCGCGAGTGAGGCGGGTCGTCGACCTTGCCCCAGAACGAGGGTCTCCTTCCTTGGCGTGACGGGCCAGCGACGGCAAAGAGCCACCCGCGCCCTCTGGCCTCTGGCCTGGCCGGAACCCCTCGGGCCGAGGGGTGCCTCGCAAGCCTCGCGCCTCAACTTGGTGACCCTGGTTTAGGAACTGTCGCGCCAAGCACTCCCCGGCTGCTCTGTGTCAGAACCCAGGTCGCCGCTTCCCGCTGCCCTCTCAGCGCGCCCCGGGGCAGGGGCTTAGGGTAGGTTTGTGCTGCCCGGACAGAGACCGGGAGCCCCCAGCCGTCACCCTCGCCCCGCCGCCCGGCTCTGCGAGAGCCCCACTGCCAAAAGCCAGCATTGGCCGCCCCAGGGCGAGGTGGCAAAAAAACCTGGCCTACAGCGGGCCGTGTTTTTTCTCGGGAAGCTGTAATAGGTGCTTCACTCAAGCCGCGGCTTTTCCCAAATAAAGTTGTTTTCTCCGAGGTTTCTGTTTATCAGCTCTCCACTTGAGCTCAAGCCACAGTCCACACAACACAGCCCCTCCTGCTTCTTTCCCGCGCTCTGCATTCCACTCACCTCCCACCTCTCTCTCCCTGCAACATCTCTTAGACTAAAGGTTTCAAAACTAAATCCTGGCAGCCACCTTTTTTTTGGCACACGTTTACGGACTAAAAGGAATCCCAATTCCTCCAGCTCTAGACAAGCCAGAGAGAGAAACATCAGGGCCCTTACTCCATTCAGGAAAACAATTTGGGGTCTATGCTTCCTCTCTGATGTAGGAAATACTGTTGTCATAGTGGCCCCTTCCCTATCCTGGCCACTCATGGCATAGAAGATTCTCAGCATGACTGGCAGTAGATAGTCCTATAGGTGTGAAGGACAAGAGAGGCTTCATTTCAGTTAGTCACAAACCATTACTTACGGATTACTTTTTATATGCCTCGTATTCGTGATCTGCAACAAAGAGGTTCACATTCCTGAAAGTGAGTGCTGCACACTGAAAGAGCTGAATACCCTGCTAAAACAGACATGTTAAACATTATCAATACCCCTGTGTCTTGTTTAAATTAAAAATGCAACTGCAATGCCAGCAATACTCATAGAAGCTAAAAGCAAACAAACAGATGTATTCCATGTTACCACTCAGTTTTAATAATCTTTTGCTTTCCCTCTGATGTTAACATGTTTTCTGCTGTCCCTGATCTGAAAATGTTCATCTTAAAAGATCGATCATAAACTACTCTATCTGATTACAGTGGAAACAATGAGCCTGCCCAGGACTCATGAAGATGTTGTATGTCACTCCTCCTCTTCCAGTTCCAACTATACAGTGTCCTCCAAATGACTGGACAAACTCTTATGAGAAAATGGATGCCTTCCAGGGACAGACGCATCCAAGATCTAGAAGGAAGATGGTGTAACTATGTAAATACATTCCATGATCCCAAGCAAACACCTGCTGATGTTAAAGGAAGAAGAGAGGATTACAGTTCCTACAATCAGCTCCTCTGCCTTGCAAATCTGCCTCTGACCTCTGCCTCACTTTATTTAATTCCCTACCAACACAGCCGTTACTGGTACATAAGGCCTACAGTAGCTGTTTTCTACTATATGCCCCTATCTGCTAGAAGCCTGAAGAGATGAGAAATGTATTTCTGATGTACTCAGCTGTCCTATACAGATCAACAGTACACACATCTAAAAGTGAAATAATGAGTTTTTAAGGTTTTATATCATACTGCTGTGTCACTACCCACTATCCAGTCTGTGTCAGCCAGTACTGTAATCTTCAGCAATGCTCTTCTGGCAGCCGTACTTGAATGTGTCCTCTTACCGTGGCCCAGCCTGTCTGGAAGTTGCTTTCTGTGATGACCAGAATGTAGCAATACAACAAAACTATATTCTCTTCCCTTCTATAACAGTTCTGAAGATGTTAGATTATGAGAAGCGTCCCTGGACTTCCAGTTTGACTGAAAGCAGCTAATTAGCAATGAGATACTAGGAATTGCTAATGCCATGTTATTTCACTGCAGGTTACTGAAATAAACTCCAGTGTAATAATCACTGGCAAACCTGGACCAAACTCCCGTGGCAGGCACTGAGAAGAATCTTACTCATTTCAGGTACTTTATTGCAGAAAACTAAATCCCGCAGCGAGATCAGATACTGTACTGCTCTTCCCAGAGAAAACACTGCTATCAAGCAATGAGAAATACCTCATGCAGCAACAAGCCCATTCCTATTTTATGCCTTTAATCACAGTCAGCTGTTCAGAAGAATTACCAACGCAGGCATTTTTGATGTATTACACCTAGTAGTTACAATAACAGCTGTTCTATACAACCTGCTTGAGGAAAGCGGTGTGTCAGAGATCATTCATAGGTCAAAGATGTTTCACTTTCTTTTTGGATATTAGAAGGCAGGACTAAATGGTAAAATTCTGATCTCCCTTCATGCGTCTTTATCTCTTGGTTAAGTGCTCTTGTCTACAACTTGAAATACTTTGACATCCTGAACAAGATGGATAAAATTTCTAGGGGAAAGAAAAGGAAAGCACATTCTCCACAGAAACAGGAATTTTCCTGCTCGATACAAGCCATGCCAAAATGTTTCTGTTCTGCTCAGAGTAATTGCATAAAAGCACTGTATATGAAGAACCGAAAGGAGGAAATTTCCAGTTGCCTTAAAAGAAACTGAACTATGATAGATATATTTTTTCATTGACAACAGAACATTGGCAGGAATGAAAATGGTATTTGTCTTAAGATCACGAAAGCATGTAAATTGGGAGAAAATCTAAGCTAATTACACCCATGCTCTGGTGCCACTGTGGCACAGAAGTCTGATGTTCTAATTATATATTTAGCAATTTATAGTTCCTCCCAATCACCATGGTAATTAAACGCCAAGTTAATTGATACTACATAATAATCTGGCCTCTAATTAGTAATGTGTTTTTAATTTGCTACAGATTCCATTATGCAGCCTGATCTAGTCCTATGAAGTTACTGTAAAAACTCCTATGCATCTGGTAAGAAAAGAATCATGCCTGAGAGAAAAAATTACTACACCATGGTTTGCCATTTGTAAACCACTGAAAGACTATGATAAATGTATAACTTGTTTCCTTTTTATCCTCTGGACCTTAATTATGGTGAGTCAGGATTTTTGGATCATTTAGCCACTTCATAGTATTCATCTGCTTGTAGAAGAAACAAGCAGAATGCTCCTTGCAGAGGAAAATGTGAGGAGCATATCTTTAGTTACTGCATGCTGTTTAGTGGACACAAGCTCCTTACACTTATATCTCTCGAAAAACAATAATAAAGGAAAAGAGGAAAGCAATTTGTGCTACATGATCACTGATGCAGTCGGAAGCTAATCAGTGCAATACCAAAGTTTATAATGCATCTAATTCCAGTAACTTGACTGTAAATTAATGAAGCTTCTTGAAGTTTATTGCACTCACAGTGGTATTGCTGAGCTTCAGTAACTTCAAATAGTAGCTCAGATAGCCTAGATATAAATACATCAAGTCATATTTATAACCTTGACAATGATCTTTATCTCTTTAGGGGTCCTAGAGCTCTGGAATTTGTTTTCTATCACAGGATGAAAGTCCCGAGTGTGATTTTTGTAATTCTGGGTTACTACTGGGAGGCAAAAAGAGATTTAAGCTTTTCCATTGCTTGTTTTCCTAATAGCAGACTGCAGGGAATTGCATACTAATTCTGTGGTTGAAGTTATGTGAAAAGCACCAAGGGCATATGAGTAGGTGTCCTCTTTGACATCTACGTAAACAAACAAACATTTTGGATAGAGAAAAATAAGAATCATTGTGAATGAGGACAAAATGTTCCAGCTTGCTCCCTGGCACTCTCTCCTTGCTTGTTATTTACACATGCAAATTATCATCATTTTAAGGTAGCTTTAATGAGGATCAATTATAAAGCAATTTCACTCTTTCCCAGTTTATCATGAGATTGGCACCTATCTGTTCATCCTTTTCAGCTTTATGAAGCTCTGGGAAAGGATCACTCTGCACTTTGCCAACAGCAGAGTGCTGCTGCCTTTCATTAGTCAGGGCCAAATTCTTTCACTTTTGTTCACAGTGATTAATGCTGAAGCAAACAGGACTCCTTGCAGTATTCACTGTGAATAGGCTCTAAAGTATGCTCTGATAGAGACTACAGTAACAAAGTATCTGCTGTTTGACTGTGCTCCCTCTCCCTTGCTAAAAAACTGGCATGGACGAATGACGCAAGGGGGGAATGAAGCTTTTCTTCTGTTCATACCAGGACGGTGTATTATTACTGTTGTTGTTGTTAAACTGTACGCTCAACCAGAAATCGACTGGATGGAGCAAAAGTACAGTTTTTGCCCTCAGGGGATTGCAAACTAAATATGAAACAGTGGAGAGAAGAGCTAATTGGGCTAGGAAGAGTGAAGTACAAAAGAACAATAAAACAATATCGGCCAGTGGTCACTTACTGGTGTTGGCACACTAGAATTAGTATTTGGAGGCACTGACACAAAGTGAGTTAGCAAAAAAGTCTCCAAGGCAGTTAATTTAACATCTTTATATATTTAGAAGACCATCATTATATATTTAGGGGCACATTTAAAGAAAGCACACAAATGTGTATTTGAACACATAATTGGCAGGCAACAAAAGCTGGCATCCTGCAGATGGACTATAGGAATCAATATTTTAATACTGAACTTATCATAAATAGGCAAGGGCCCTCAGCCTTAAGCTAAGTGGCCTCCACTTGATGCGACATAAAGGCAGCATGAACTGCAGTGAATAGTGACAGCAGAGAACTGCCAGAATATTTGCCTTTGGGATGCACTGAAGTTGACCAGATTGTGTCTATTAGGGCAGAGTATGTGAGAACAGCAATGAGATGGTGAACATGGGATGAGTTTTTTCTGGAGCAACCATGAATTTCCACCTGGAGGACTTATGAAAAACAAACAAATAAACAAAAAGGGGGAGAAAGGAAAAGAAAAAATAACACCAAAACCCACAAACCGTTTCTAAAATAATAAAAATTAAATAAAACGTCTGGAGCCTCCAACACAAGAAGGACGTGGAACTGTTGGAGTGCGTCCAGAGGAGGGCCAGGAAGATCATCAGAGGGCTGAAGCACCTTTGCTATGAGGACAGGCTGAGAGAGTTGGGGCTTTTCAGCCTGGAGAAGAGAAGGCTTCAAGGAGACCTTATAGTAGCCTTCTAGTATCTGAAGGGGGCCAACAGGAAGGCTGGGGAGGGACTATTCACAAGGTCTTGTAATGACAGGATGAGGGGTAATGGATTTTAACTGGCAGAGGGGAGATTTAAATGGGATGTTAGGAGAAAATTCTTTACAGTGAGGGTAGTGAGACACTGTAACGGGTTGCCCTGGGAGGTTGCGGCTGCTCCTTCCGTAGAGGTGTTCAAGGCCAGGCTGGATGAAGCCTTGGGCAACCTGATCTAGTGGGAAGTGTCCCTGCCTATGGCAGGGGGGTTGGAACAGGATGATGTTTGAGGTCCCTTCCAACCTAAACCATTCAAAGATTCTATGATTTTTTTTTCCCCACAGGAAAATTGCCATTTTTCTGGTATGGAGCAGGATTTTCGTATTCTGGCCAACCTTAACTTGAAATTTTCTTTCCATCTCACATCCTAGCTGTATCTAGCTCTTCAAGATTATTTTTCAGTAACCTCTGTTCTTCTCTGATCTTATCTTCTTAGCTCAGCCTAAGTTGTCAGAGAAGAAGGCCCTGTGTGACAGGTAAAGAGAATGCTCAGCTCTGTGAGAATGGGGACAGAGAAGTACCCATGGCACAAATGATCACTGGATGGATTACTGTCTGGGCAAATAGAGTGTTTCTTCTGAACAGGAGACAACAAAGTTGATACTTAAGCTAAAATTCTGAAGAACAGCAGTCACAAAAGCCTTTGCACATATTTCAGATAGCAGAGGAGAAGAATGGACAAAACAAACCAAGTGCCAATAAACTTTCACTTCTTTTCGTAAGATGCTCTGTGGACATTTTAAAAATACAGTACTGCAGCTTGGGCTGGGCAAAGCCAGTCACTGAAAAAGTAGCCAGTTCTTCAATGATTAAGCAACTGCAAAAGTGAAATACATTTTACTTGTGTAGATAAAGTGGTATTTTACTGGACCAGATCTTGATATTTTGAGGTGATTAATGCCTTTGAAAAAAAAATGTGCAGCTATGTTGAAACACAAAATGTCTCAGCATGGAATACTGACCCTGTTCTTCTCATTCTAACTTGTGGTGTCTTATTTTCCTGCTCCTTTTTAGATGTTTGACAAAAATATATTATTCTAAACTACATCTTTCTTTGCTCTCAAAGTGCTCATTTCCTTAGTATTGTACTGGGACCTTGTCTAAACCAAGACTATTTTTTCTTTTCCAAACTTCCCACTGTTATTGCCATCACGATAGAAATAATAGGAACATTTGTGCAAAAAAGCCTTGCAGCAGCCAGTGGCAATTTAGCACACACCGTATCTGGATATTGGTTCAGAGACCTGGGAGCTTGTTCTTTTTTTTCATAACTCTCCCAAATTACACAGGAAAACATGATCAATCTTGACAACAGATTCTAACAACAACGCAGTGGAATTGTTCCCCAAACCAATCTACTTAGAACATTTTCAGACACAAAAATAGTCCTGTGTGCACACATTTTCCAAGTAATCCAGCTACTGACTGATGGAAGCATATTGTCATCTAATAATATATTGCAAGCTATGGTTTTTACAGAGATTCCTTCTTTACAGGTCACACAGCTACTCTTTTAACTTATTTAACAGAATTGAGATACATATATATATATAATGTGTGTGTATAATAATATTGAAATGCAATGCTGCTGACACTTTTGGACAGGAAATAAAGAATGTTGTGGCCAGTTGCAAGAGGGGATAGAATTTAAGGTAGACAAATTATAATGACCAGAATCACAATTTGGCTGAGGTCCAAGCCAACCCCTATTAACCTAAATAGTTATACAGGATCTTGAATCATTAAAGCTGATTTTAAATTTCTTCTTGCTTGCACAGTTAAAAAGGGCCAATCAGATGTTTGCAGTTTTGCCTGAATCTCATTCCAAGTGAAGTCTGGTGATGACTTGATTGTAAGCATCACTTCCCACAGTCCTGTTGGGAAGAGTTCCCAGCCGTCTCAGTGCCTGCCTAAGCCCACTCCATCACCCAGCTCTGGCATTACAGAACTCTCTGTTCCAGCAGGCTAAATGGTACAGCCATTCCTACGAGTATAAAGGAGCTTAAGCTTAGGAAGAATGCTTGTTTCATGACATTTAACATATCTGGGTATTCCCACTGAGAAGCAGGATATTCATGCTGTGAAGAAGGGGCTGGACTAGGTGGATCTGCGACTCTTTCTATCCAAAGCTGTCTCTGTTTCTGTGAGAACATTTTGGTAGCGTCAGGCAGCACCTGTACTCCATTAACTCCAAAAGCATTTCAGTGTTTACAGTAACCAGGAAATGTCTATGTCTGTGTTATATTAACAAGTCAGCAGTAACAACTGCAGTTTCAGTTTTTAGAGCTATGCAGAGAACAGTTTACTGTGAGTTGCTGAGGGTTTTACTTTTTTTGGTTGAAACATGAACAGGCCTGTAGCACTGCCCTTGAAATCACTACAGAAACTCTGGAGAAAAACATTATCAGAAGAATGGCTTCATGTAATCAGTAGGGAAAAGCATAGGTGTGAAAAAAGCAAGTCTGCAACATTCTTGTGACACCAGATTTGTTGTTTCTTCACCTTAGTTTTGCTTATGCTCTTCCTGTATGTAGATTGAGGAGATTTGCAAAATTTCATTCAAGATTGAGTATTTTGGAAACAAAGCTGTGATATATTTTTGTGTGGACTATTCTATATATGTGCACAGAGGTAAGCTACAAAATGTCACTGCATACTGGGAAGAAGAATTATGAGAGCACTGATGGGCTGTTGTATAATTACAGCTTAAGTACAAGAATTCAATTCTGAGAAATTAAATAATCTACCAAACAAAGCATCATTTTTTGTGGTCATCCAAATAGACTCCAAGTTCTGCATGCAAGAGGCAAAAAAATCTATGTTATGCACCCATTTGCTTCTCACAGAATTGAATTTTAATAGTGACATTACGTTACTATTTTATAAATAGGAACATCAAATGACATGGGAGAAAGGTAGAAAATGTTACACTATTTTTCTTTTCTCTTTTAGGATTGAAAGCAGTAAAGCATTTCTTGGTAAAGCAATTTAATTCCCAAGAAAGGCAATAGCAGTGACTGCTCTGTAGCTGCCTCAGCATGCCATGCGCAGAGAAAGCTTGGGGAGGTATTTCCCCATCACCTACCACTGTGTACAGTGCTGTGACCAGAATGATGACAGAGGTCACAGTCACTGCTGTCTACTGATAATGCCACCACTCACTTTCCAGAAAGGGTTGTTTGTTTTTTTTTAATTTGGTATTACTTGAAAACTTGATTCCAGAAAGAACATCATCTCTTCCTTGTACTCCTTTGGAGCACTGGGTTCAAGCTGGCCCAGCTATCAAGGCAACAAACACCTCCTTGAGGCTCCACAAACACAGTTCCCCTGGACTTCAATTAAGTGCCATTCAAATGAAGGAGAAGACAAAAATAAGTTGTTATTTTGTTTGTATATATTATTTGTTCCAAAACTAATTTTCAGTGTTGCAATGGTTTCTAGTGAAATTAATTGCTATGGGTCATGTCAGGACAGCTCTAAGGTGCTGCAAGTATAGATGTTGCTCATATTGTTTATTTAGACCACTGTCATGCAGACTCACTTCAACAGCTTTTTGCCATTTTGTTCCGACATAAATCTGTTCAGTAGTAATTAACTGAAATTGCTCTACATTTCATGAATTATTTTTAGGTAGTTTGCATTACAAAAATGAATGTAAATTGCTTGGAGGGCAGAGGCTAAAGGGGTTCGAATTCATCAGGATCTTATGTAGTGTTATATTTTGAAACAGATCAGTTAATTTACATGACAAAGAATATTTATACTAAGCAATCATTGATGGTAATTTGGTCAAAATTAGCAGATAGATAGTTTCAGAGGTCACGCCTTAAAAATATTTTACTGAATGTCATTGCTAAAGCAGGGAAAAGTATAAGAAGTAAGTATGAAAACTGAAAACTAGTCTTCTTATGGCTCAAATGGGGAGACTGCTCTGAAATATTGCTAAATGATTTTGCAGCAATCTAATGTACTTCATTGCTGTCTATCAAGTCATAAAGAATACCATTTCATTTGAAAAACATTATCCGCCTTTAGGACTTAAATAGATTCAGATTTATCCACCTCCTTCCTATCCTGTAGTTCATCTCTTATCATTTGGCAGGATAAATGCCAAGTGGGTTGCATGTAATACTAGAAAGTAACAATAGGCTCTTACTCTGTACAGGTATAAATTACTCTTTTAATGCAGAACTGATGAAACTCAGGGTCTTCTCAAAAATCACCAGGGACAACCTTCCTTCCTACAGAACTGCTTTAATCATTCTAATAAAAAACAAACTCATGACAATCTTGCATTAAAGATGAAGTTCTTGACTTGCTGAAGTAACTGTAAAAATTTAATGCCCCTCACTAAAAAAAGCTGTTCATTGTGGGTACTTCTCCTTCCTGGTTTGCTCCCATTGCTAAGAATAAATGAGCAAAAATACCTCAATTTCTTGCTGATTTGATGATCTTTATTAACTGGGGAAACAAGTTCCAGCACATAAGGGCGCTACTTGTTCTGTATCTTGCATCCCCTCGATATCCCTATGACTTAGAAGGGAGCAGGAATTTAGTGCTGCAACCTTTTTTTTTCATTAATTAAGCAAAATTGTTGTATCATCACTGCATATCATCCCTCACTGACTTCTCTAAATGTTTCTGTAGAAAGTTTCGTACTGTTGACAATGCAGGATGTCACTGCAATACAGTTCCCTGAATTTATATGATGACATTATAATAATATCAATGCTGTTTTTTTATGGTTCATATGAATTAGCATTTTATTTGCTTTCACAACTAGTGCTGCAAATTGAGCAGCTGTTTCCACTGAGCTGTTTTAATTAAGCTGTCCGTAATGTTGCCTAGGTATTTTTTCTGAACTGGTAACAGTTCATTAAGTATGCCGCATCAGTGAACGCTTCAGATCATTTCTGAGCATTACCTTGCACTTAGGTAAATTGAAATCCCATCTGCTTTGAGGTTGTCAGATCACCTCGCTTTGGTGGTTTGAATTTGGTTCTCAGAAATCCTTCTCATCGTTAGTACCCTAGGAAATCTTCAGTTTGCTAGATTTTGCCATCTGTTCACTCACTTGTCAAGATAATGAAGCTTTAAATGATACTTGTCCTAGTAAAATCTTTTAGGCAACCTATTATTAGTCTCTATTCTGTAAACTGACAAGTTTAATTTGGACGTCTTTGGATCTTTTATACAGTTTATTTTCCAGGACCAAAGTTTCCTTCCCATTCTGATTTCTCGTGTTTTCTCTCTGTTTTGAAGATCTCTGGAATATTAGTTTGGAAAGCCTAGATAAGTTTTATCTCTTTCTGTTTTTCTGTACAAAAGCTGCTTCTTTGTTCCTTTGCAGATCCATGATGGATCTTACATTTGTATACTCATCTGAGCTTATTACAGCTTGCTTTGTTTTTCAGAAACATATGATAATTAATATGGCAAACTGTAATTATTTGCACTGCCCACAATGGCATCTTTTCATCTTTAAGTGTGGGTATCAGTCTAGCTGCCTTGGACAGCTGAAGCTGATGAATATATTCCAACACTTCCATTTTTACCACAATTTCTGACAATGCTCCACCTCTTATTTGCAAAGAGGACTTCCAAATGCACTTATATTTGCACATTAAGTCTGGAAATACTCCATTCAGGCACAAAAAAAATCGTAATTAAAAAACCATGTTCCTAAGTATTCTACCCTAAGTTACTGTCCAGTTTTCAGGAGTCATTACCACTCATCAGCCACTTTTGAAATCCTTTCTGAAAATCATACAGGATATTAACAGCATAAATAGGAATCTGGAAGTTCAGCTTTTAGTCCTCAGGTTTTAAACCTGGCTTCTTACTAATTTGCAAGTTAGGTAATCAAGGAGACCTATGGGTGATGTCATGACAGTGCACGATGGGTCTATTAACCAGCAGAAGGAAAAGCAAGAAACCATTTTGATTGCATGGCTTTAGAGAGCTTGCAGAACCATTTTCCCGTTGCACTGAGAACCAAAGAGAACACAGAGGTATGGGGCAGCAGCAGCAGGAGAAGAAGAGGTAAGAGAAGGAAGGAAGGAAGACTGCTATAAGGCATCATAATCAGCTAAGTAACCAGAGAGTAAAATGGCAGTGCCTTTAAGAGAAAACTGAATAGTGAATGGAAATAGTAAGCAGGAAAACTAAAAGTGGACTTTGCAAAGCAGAAAGTTGAGAGAAAATGAACAGATACAAGAGTCCAGAAGACTGTAAGAAACAAAACCAATAGGTACGATATGTGCATGGTATAGGGAAGTGTGCAGACCAATGAATAAAGCTCTGGATACACTGCTGGCTGTTCACACCACTAGTCCAGGCTAATGAAATTAACTGAGTTAAACCTAGCTTTACAATGCTTTGTTTTACACTTTGTTTATTGTAACTTAATCTGTGAATCATTAATGCTAATAAAACTCTTAAAAAGCAATAGCTGTTGTAATGGAGGGCTAATTAATTAACGCAAGGTGATATTTTTTCAAAATTAGTATTTTTTTAATATTAAAAACTCTCACTATCTGCTCAGTAATTTAAAAATAATATTTATCAAGTTCTTCGCAACGATCATGGAAACATTATACAAAGGAATAACTGGATCTAGAGCAAATAACTAGCAATAACACAATATTAAACTCAACTAACTGGAAGAGAAGGTTCTTGCAGTCAATTATACTACTTGCTGACTAGATGGACTCAAGGAGCTCCTTTCTGCTTTAAGGCAGAAGGCTAGGATTCAATTAGGTTAAATCACAATGATTTGCATTGAGGTTCTGGAGTATTTGCTCACAAATACTAGCTCCTGACTTGCAGGGCTAGCTACAGCTTCAGACAGTACCCCAAACACTTTCAGGGAATTCTGTTAATGATTTGTCAATTGATGAGGCTTGTAATTCTTCCCAGGCTTTACAGGCTGCTGGGGAAAGAGGCAGAGAACGTCTGAACCGGTCCTGATTCCTCTGAATGCTCTGTGTGTCTGTTCCAGGGCTTTCCAGTCTTGGTAGGAGGACTTTCAGGTGTAGGCAGGATGTCTTGCGGGTGCAGTCTTAGCACAATGTCATGCTGAATAAGAAGGCCTATCATGTGAAGGCATTTATGCCTATTCTTGGTAAACTTGAAACAGTTTCCAGGCAAACTAGCCCAAGCCCCCAGGGCTTGTTATTTAGCAGATATGACATAGCTTACCATAGCATAATGCTGCAGAGCATGGCAGGATGCACACTGAGGCAGTGAGGCAGAACACTGCCAGAAGCAGAGAGCACTGGCAGCAGCAGCAAGCAGCAAGCAAGCAAGCAAGCAAGCAAGCAAGCAAGCATGCTGTCTCTACCTGTTCATGTCTTTTATCAATACATCCCAAGACCTAACGGTCCTCTGGACACAGAGTAGCCAATCTGAATGTCAGTTAGTTGACCTTAACCATATTAAGTGAAGCCATGGACTTGCTTTACCCAAATTTGGGAAAACAGGCCTTGTATGAGGCAGGCACAAGCCAAGTGTATATACCTTGTTTATCAAAAGATGTAAACAGGTGTAAACCAAGTCTGGGCAAGTCAGGGTCTTTCAACTCAGTGGCTCCAGGTTCTTTGTCCTCTCTCCTGTGGTTGCTTCTCCCCAGAACAAAGAGACAGCACGAAAACCATGTTTGGGCAAGCCAGGACATGTATAAGCCTATTTTGGCCTATTTAAGTCTACCACGACAGGTGTAAGTTCTTAATTCCTGAAATTTAGGCACCCATTGTTAACAGAGAACTGAGAAAAGTGGGAAGCTCGGTTAGAGAGAGATTTCCTTCAGAGAATGACTTGTTCCAGCCCAAACAAGTTGCCTATAAGAGGTGCCAGAACAGATCTGTGGAGGAGGACCAGATCCAGCTGAAGAAGATGTCACACTGAAAATGTCTCACTTCCCGCACTGACAGAAGAGGTACTTTGAAAGAGACCTTGGACTGTGGGGAAAGTTGGAGGTATCAATTCCATCTCAAATTCCCTGTTTCTATGGCATTTTAACAACTGTAGGCTCCTTTGAAAATCTCAGGTTGAGTATGTTCCAGTTTCACCACAGTCTTTAAAGGCTCAAATAGTTTAGAGTCTTCATCATCCTAAATACAATTTGTGTTCTGAAATTGTATGAGTTACTTCTCCTTTTGTTCTTTTTTAACAGTTTGTTGTTGTTGTTGGGGGTTGTTTGTATGGTTTTGGTTTGTTTTGGGGTTTTTTAATGTGGAGATGCTGAAATAGTTTTGCTGTTGAACAATAACTTTTCTCTTGCAGCACCAGCTGCAAAACATGAACACCTTGTCAGGTCACACTCCAGAAGTCTGAAATGGGACTCCTGCCAAAGCTCAGGGTTTCCTTTTTTGTTTTGACTATTGCTCTGCTCTTGCTTCTGTTAGTATCACATTCCTACCACTTGTGCTTTTCAGACACCTACAGCCAAATTCATTCCCATTGAACTCAATGGAGCTGCAACAGAAGTGAATTTGCCTCAGTATGTCTGTAAATTAACCAGTCATTTAAGCTGGAGAGTGACAGTGATAAGCAATGACAGCACAGGAGTGGTGAAAGGAAGATATCTCCTAGTTAGTTTTGGACAGTTGACACTAACTCCATTGTCAGATAAGTCTTACTGACTGTGGGAAAAACTGAGTGGGAAAAGTCACACTAGCTGCATGCTTACCATAGGAGGAAAACAGATCTGGAATGCAGAGGAAATCTTGACATTATCTGTTCCCCGAACCCCTACCAGCCAAGCCATCAAAATAACTAGCAGAGTATCAGCTACGTCTGTTCCTGGTCCAAACAAATGTGCTTTCTTGGAAATGTTTTTGCTCACAAGAGAGGAGGCAAAGAGAAGGAAAGAGTTTAAAGTGGGTGTGTGGGACTGTTTCCTGTCAGAAACTTTCCCGTAACATCTAAAAAGATAATGAAGAAATAAGCCTAGTCTTTAAACAGAGGTGGCTGTGTGTTTTCCAAAGGACAACCGTGCAGCCCTATGCAACACAACTCCAGTACTTTGTCACTCTATTGGCCTCTGTTGATACTGTCAAGGACAGTGTGCCATGGAATGGTTAAAGAAGGATTAAACCCAAGGGAAAGGACTTCTCTGTGCCCATCCAAATTGTGTTGGTAAGATAAAGCATAGCCATTGCAACTGAACGTTAAAAGTATTTCCTCCCCAGTGCTCGTAAGACAAGTCTATCAAGACCTAAGGAAGCACACTATTCTAATATTATATCAATGTTCCATATATATGGCAGAGCAAATTAAAAGACACTTTCAGATATTTTTGTATATTCTCAGTATCATCCCTATATGGTTGTAGCTATGCCTACTCCAAGATTAAAAAACCTTCATAGTCACAGAAGAGGAGTACAGCAAAAGAAGCTGCAAATTAAAAGGTGTACTTTGAATTACATTACCAAATATTCGGAACTCTCAAATATGCCACAGGGTGTACTGCATCAATTCCTTCTATCTATAAGTCGCTGAAAATACATAGCAGGAGAAGTGTAGTTTAACTTTGCAACTCATCTTACATTTTTGTTAATGAAATGAGAGTCCAGAGACATATATATTGAAGATTTTTATAATGTGTTGCTGAGCAGGCAAGAAAAAAAAGAGTGTGAAAAGCAGGGGTAATTTTATGTGCTATGTATTTATAAAACAAATGCTGACATCAGCAGTCTGCTAATGATGCCAGAGTACCTCTGACCTTGTGCCCACTTTGCCTACAAAAAGTCCCTGGAAATCAAAATTAGTGGCTTCTCTCAATGGAGTCTTGGCATGGATAGTAAGGCAACTACTGCTGGGAAAGGCTATAAGGAAGAACAGTCAGCTGTGAGATACTGTAATTATTCCTTTCCATAGTCCCTCTTTGCTGCTTTGTAAACAGGCACAGAAGAAGTAGTTCTGTGTGCTCCTCCTATTTTTGCACCCCAGATCTTGCTGTCTTTGGCATGAACAGATGATCAACACCCTGGGCCATACTCATTCTATATTAAGAAGTCTTGACCTGCTGCTGATTGAAACAATGCCAGCATCTATGATTGAGTTCTTTGTCTTGCATGAACAGATACAGAGGCTCTCTGAACAACCACAGTGCTCCTTCTAATGCTGAGCTTGGCATGGACAAAGGATGCCCAGCAGGGTGGAGAATCCAACCTGGACACCAATCAGGTCATGGCATCACATGCATGAAAACAAGCTTTTGACAAATTATTTGAACACTGAATTGGAAATAAATGTTTTAAGTTATTTTTTAATGTGAAGAACATTGATGATAATGTCAGGCTGCAAGGTTTGAGCAAAAGACTCTGCCATCCTGCCTGTATGGTGCTCAGGAAACATCTCCATGCCTGAGGCTCACTGTCACTACCTCACTAAAAACAACTGTAACATAATAAATTACTCAATTTGCAACCCAAGTAAGATGTAGTTTTAAGACTTTGCTAAAAGAATTATATACATTTTACGTAATGTTCCAGAGCTTCCAATTTCCTAAGCTACTTAGAGAAGTTGATTCTGAAATGCTGTGAAGAGTAGAAGGTATTTTTTTATTTACAGATATAAATAATTTCCTACAGAGCTATAAATGCATCATTAAGAGGCTAATCCTACCCCCAAGAAGTTGCCAATGACTGCAATCAGTGCAGAACTAGGCTGTACGAAGAAGGAATCTTTAATATTCTACAGGATAAAAGGCAAGATTCTACACTAGAATCAGTTTACTTCCCAGGATTAAGGCAATTTTAAAATAAATTGATAATTATGGACTTGAAACCCATTCAAGCAATTTAACAACTTCAGTGTTGTTTAGAGATGGGCATTTTCCTGACTTAAAACCAAGTATTTCTCACTAGTAAGTGTTACCTTAGTGTTGATTACATACCACACGTTTTGCAGCAAAGACTTAATTTAAAGGAAGGAGAAATGTGTCTGCCCCTGGTAAGCTAAGGATTCCACAAAATTATATTTATTACTAAGCAACATTCAATGACAACTGTGGCTGTTCAAGTACTTGAAAAAAATATTATGAGTTGTAGTTTGTGGAATAAATGATTTTTTTATCTACTTTGCTTAGCATTAAATTTAGCATTGCTTCTTGCATTTCCATGTGGAAGTCATCCAGACCAATTTCCAAACACTGCAAATGCCACAGACTGTCCTTCCTTTAAAAAATATGCAGCTAAAACTAAAAATCTTCATGGCAATCAGGCAGACCTATGCCTTGCACAGCGGGCTGAGTAATTTCTTGACTACTTAATCATATTGGGTTTTTTTAAGCCATCACTGAATTGATGCTTAAGTCAATTCTGATGCCAACCAATTAGTTTTCAGAAGAATTATGCTGGGGAAAGATCTGTCCTTTTGCTTTAAAACATACTGTTCTCACATACATGCTAGCCTTATGTAACAGTCTTTGAGAAGCAAGAAAATTTGTAGGCTAGAAATGTACCTAATATAAACTTATTTCAAATAAAAGCCTGAAGTCATTACCTTCTCAGACCCCATGTCAAAAGCCAACACTTCACCAAAGGTGCCATAGCAATTTCAGATCCACTTAGTAATACTCCCATATAAAGCAACCTTTTGGCCAGCTGTTTTCTTGAACTTGCTTATTACCCTGCCTTCATAAAAACACAGAACCAAATTCACAACTGAGAAATGCCATTATATGCATACGTGGGATGGCTTTGACATGTCTTTTGCATTTGTATTCAGCTTTGGCCTGTTCCTATTGCTGTACTTCTGCTGTGGCTTGACAGAATGGTGGAAGTCACTGATTTGGTTTTGCCTTTTTCTGAGCACTCAATAAATACCAGAATCTCTATGAGCATTTCTTGTAGTAACTTGCTGGTCTGAGTGGAATCTAATACAGAAAACAGGAAGGGCAGAGATTGGATGGTTTTCAGTTGAAAAGCTTGCTAAAGCAACTCTTTTGTATCTTTGGAAGGTGCCCCTGTAGTTGACATTAACACTACACAGCTCTTTGTCCTCCTCTAGTGGTCCCATTATATTTAGGGAGATGCTGATGCAGTGATTACTTCACGTTTGATGCACAGATACTGTGCTAAGGGACATGGTTTATCATCAGACTTGGTACTGAGATAATGCTTGGACTTGATGATCTTAAAGGTCTTTTCAAGTCGAAATGACTCTATGAGTCTGTGTAGTTATTATTCAGCTGCACGGTGTTGAGGCTTATGCCTAGAGACCCTGCATTCAGTCCAAACACTAGGAACTGTAGAAGTTTCAGTATCTCTGCTGCTCAGGCAAATGAAAACTGGCATCTCTGACCATAGTCAGTCACAGCTATATAGACACTGTGCCTTTTTTGGCCACGGTCATCTCCTCTGAGCAGAGTATGCACCATGTCAGGTTGCTCAAAAAGTTGAAACAGTGGTGCCACATTTCAACAATGGACAACAAAATGTCCTGTGCTGCAAAAGGTCAGAAGTTGGTTCCTTTGTTTGATAGCTTTTTAGCCCCAAGTAATTTACCATGAGAGTATGATCCAGTAAGAAGTGTTCCTCTGTGTTTGCCTGCCTGCCTGCCTTGCAAATAAAGAAACAGCAAAGAATCTATCTTGTGCCCTAAGTCTTTCAAAGAGGAACTAAGTATTCTGATACAGCACAAAACCTCAGAAGTTAACTAATTATTTCTCTTGGTTAAATAGCAAAGGCTGAACCTAGCTAATTTTTACATGAGCAAGACATTTTCAAACCGAGAACACTAAAATTGCTGGAACTGCTACTGTTAGAAAAGCTTTCTGCAAAAACAAAAGGCTCCTACTATATATAGCTCATTCCTCCATGTCTCTGCATGTCTCTCTCAGAGCTGTTACACTTAGTTAGCATTATAAAACACTAAAGAACATGTTCCTATGCTTTAAAATGTCTAACCTCCAAACTTTTGAAGCTATACTTTGTCAAAGAAATAAAATACAAGGACATAGCTTGCATAGTGCCACCTATCAGAAAAGTCTGAGAGGAAAGTTGAACTGAAACAGTAAACAGGAATAGTAGATTTAAAAAATTATTCAGTGAAAATTGTCTGAGAATTTGTACATTTTGGAATAAAAGTCAAATGCCAAAATATGCCATCCACCATGACTCTTGGACAACGCCATTTTAAAGGAGGTTGGTTACTCAGGTGCAGTGGACCTGAATATGGTTTTGTCCACAAACTTTAATCAGCCACAGAAGAAAATTACTTGGGAATCCTTTGGCTTCCACCTTAGCTGCTGGAAAGCAACACCTCCTAATTCCAAGATTTCCAAAATTTTACCATAACTTATCAATTTGCATTGTTAGATCATGATTTGCAGCAAGGTTCCTGTCACATCTCAAGAGCAGTTAACAAACTACTGGAGTAGCTTCAAGCTCATCTAA
Source organism: Psilopogon haemacephalus (assembly GCA_013396835.1). Classification (NCBI taxonomy): domain Eukaryota; kingdom Metazoa; phylum Chordata; class Aves; order Piciformes; family Megalaimidae; genus Psilopogon; species Psilopogon haemacephalus. Next base: position 276,461 of record VWZI01008845.1, on the reverse strand, counting down.
CAGCTGGTTTAGTGTTCATCTCTCCTTGTAAACAAAAATTAATCTAGAAATATGTTCACAGGATGTTAGGGATTGGAAGGCACCCAAAGAGATCATTGAGTCCAAACCCTGTGCCAGGGCAGGACCATATAATCTAGCACAGATCACAGAGGAACACATCCAGAGAAGGAGACCTCACAACCTCTCTGGGGAGCCTGTTCCAGTGCTCTGTAGCCTGTTCCAGTGCTCTTCATCTGAAACCACCTATATTTTGTACATTTTTAAACTAGATATTATTTTTAACATTTATCAGCTTTAGACTTTTCTTTCTTTCTTATTAAAAATGAAAATCAAAGTTTCAGAAAAAACTACGGGGGAGGGAAATGGAGGGATATATTTAGAATGGCACTGAGTGTATAGAGTATGTATGTGCAGAAAATGTCTTTATATGTTACTGCTACATTGTTTCAGAAGATTCTCATATAAGATTCAGACTATTCCTTAACAGATCACGGTCTTGTCTATATTTCACATACCAAATCAGTAAATATAAATGTTTTTAATCTAGACCTCATCAGATTTTTTAGAAACAGTAATATCCTGAGATTTTTGTCGTATGGATTGTCATTTTCCTCTTGCATTTGAGAACTGAGGATCACGGTTTGCCCTCAACTGTTCCAGTAGGAGCTGCGCAGCAAAGATTTACCTTTTCAGAACAACAAAGAAGGGGTTTATTCTATTAGTTCTGATTATGGAAGGAACATATAGGCAGGAAAAGGCAATCCCACTGCCTAAATTTTGGGAGCCAAACTGGCACCACACAGAAGTCAGAACAGGAGCCAAATGAAAGGGCCCTCTGATGCACTGACTGCAGGACAAGCACCAAGCTTACCCAATTTGAGCAACACATAGCTTAACTGGTCAACAGGCCAAGGCTACTGAACAGCTGGACTTATTGACTAGTTTACTTTTGCTCTACCACTGCTGAGGAAAACGGCCTGTTGGCTTTTCAGTCCAAAGTAAGCATCTCCACTTTGTGTTGGAAACATGTCAAAGTGACCCCACTCTGCTTTCTAGTAAATACACAGGATTATTGGACAAGGATGTTTTCTTTTCCCCAGTTATTTAAGGTCAGGTTCTTCGTTTGAGTAAACTCTTGTAGCTGGACTTATAACAGCACAAGACTTAAGTACTACCTAGGTCTTGGGAAGGGCTGCAGAACATTTAACCCATCTGCTGCTCTCCCCTGCAGGGAATGGGACAGGCAGGCTCATGGCCAGGGCCTCAGCTTCATGTCCAGCACACTTGCCAGGCACTCACAGCAGGTGAGAGGTTGAAAGAGATAATTTTCTCCATCTCCTCATGATCAAGAGGAAAATCCTAGAACAGGTTATGGTTCTTGGAGTCATGTCTGTTTTCACAGTGCAATCAATCTGTAACTCTGGCCCAGGGACTGCAGCAAAGGTAAAATATAAACATAAGCATAAAACTTTTTATGGCAAGAAAATACACAAATATGTAATCTGTGTGAACCACTGTATCTGATTTTGATCTTGAGATAAATCAGGTGCCTGAAGTTTCTAACATGAACCAGATGGAGCTGCAGTTCCCTCCCAGTTCAGAATCAGGGCCTTTGTTAGCAGTTGTTCATATATAGCTGCTATACAGCATAGTTCTGGTTACTTACACTGTGGAGATGTCTCCGTGAAGTTAATTAACATTATGGCTGGACAAATGTTGTAGGATCAGGATATTCTTTAAAGCCACAGACATTCTTTAAAGCCACAATTGCCTCTGTTTGACTTTTGCAATGTATCAGTCAAGGATACACAATTATCCATGGAGTGCTTCTGAAACGGTGAGGGTCACATGAGGATTTCATCATGTTACTGCAGTGCACCACCTTCATTGCCAGCCCATTGCTTTTCTGTTGGACTGCATTACCACGCATCAGCAAATCCACGAGCATGCTGCTATATTTAGTGTTTCATACATACTGCTAAAATAGAGCATGTGTCAGCTTTTAATCCGACTTCAGATTGTTGTCAGCAAAGTAAAAGCTCATTTTCCCTACCAGTGATGAAGTGTGCTGTGTGCTAGTCATTGTGAGCTGTGTGGTGATAACTTTAAAATACATTAGGCAGTTGAATGCTCAAGCTAAATAGAGTTATTTTTACTAAGAGATATACTAGGAGATAGGAAGGATGCATAGCATCAGTCAGCCTACCACAGCCTACTTAAAAATCCAGCAGGAATATGATGGCAAGAGGAGCTGCTAACCAAGGTGCTCTCTGTATACTGTATCAGACAATTAGGACCTTCTGTATTTGGTGTTAGGTACCTGGCAATATGAGAAGCAAAGCACTGATGATGATGACTTGAACAGAATGGTCTATTGCATGGCAATGGGACTAAGGCAGTTGTATTGATCTATTAGTGACAGCAGGAACATGGTTTAATGGTTGAAACCACAGCTACCACTGAGATAGCCATGGTTATTCTCAGTGAAAGTAGAGTTAGGTGGATGAAGCTGGTGCTTTCACAGATCTTGGTAAAGCCACAGAATGAGGTATTTTTCACATATTCATAACATTTGCTTGTTCATACCATCATGTACAAGGAGTACAAGTGTCAATTCTCATCCTGTCTGCTGCTTCTACAGAAAGCCAATAGACATCTTGCTAACCTGCAGACCAAGAGTAAGCCTATCTACATGAAAACCAGATATTCCATTCCAAAGTGCTTATTTTCTTTTACACTTTGCTAAACTAAATCTTAATGGGTGTAGATGAGAACACATTTGCAAGTTAAGTCTAACTCTACATAACGTTACACTTAGTAGCATACAATTACATAAATATACACATTTTCCAGTCTTTGTGGAACCCCATTCCAGCCCGAGCCAGGTCTGTTCATCACAGCCCCACAATGCTGCAGCAGTGCTGTTCTTCATCTCTTCCACAGCCCTGCTCAGCCATATGACCATCCTATCCAATCCTCGGCCTTCCTTGGCCCATCCCTGCCCCCAGGGCCCTGTCTGGCCATCCTGGAGCTGTGTCTGACTGTGTTCCCATGTCTGTTCCTGGTTCACAAGGAGCCACGTGCTCAGGGTGCACCCTGCTACCTTTAAAGAAAACAGAAACCAGAAGAGATCCATGCCTCTATAGCCACATCTTAACATTATTTAATATTTTTTTCCTAATGCATGCTTTTCTAGTGGTCAGAACATCATTATTTCCAGTGCATACATTGTTTTTATGTCTAGAAATAATGGTACTAGGCCAGGCTAACATTCAGCAACACTTCCAGCAATACTAGTACTTCAAAGGAGGTTCACCAAGGTGGCTGTGCAGCCACAGCTTTCCCTAGCATATATTTCAGGTATCTTTCTTAATATATTACTAGGCACTCACTTCAAACCCAGGGAAGGGAAGCCTCAAAATATTCCATTTATTTGTTTTGGGTTTTTTAAAATTGCAACATAAAATGCAAACAAGAAAGAGTCCAAAGGGTAGAGGGTTTTTTTCCCCCTCTCACACATAAACATGGCTTTTCTTCAAAAAGGGCAAGAAAGAGGTTCCAGGCAACTATTGACCAGTCAGCCTCACCTCCATCCCTGGAAAAAATGATGGAGCAGCTCCTTCTAGAGGGCATCTCAAGGCACTTGGAAGAGAAGAAGGTTATCAGGAATAGTCAGCATGGATTTACTATGGGGAAATCATGCTTGACTAAAGTGATAGCATTCTATGAGGATATAACTGAATGAGTAGATCCAGGGAGACCAGTAGACGTAGTTTACCTTGACCTTAGCAAGGCCTTTGACACCATCTCCCATGACATTCTAGTGAGCAAGCTCAGGAAGTGTGGGATGGAAGAGCAGACAGCGAGGCAGATTATGAGCTGGTTACAGGATAGAGTTCAAAGAGTGGTGACCAGTGGTGCCAAGTCCAGCTGGAGAGCTGTAACAAGTGGAGTTCCTCAGGGATCAGTGCTGGGTCCGGTGCTGTTCAACATCATCATCACTGACATTGATGAGGAGACACAGAATCTGCTATGCAAGTTTGCTGATGATACCAAACTGGGAAGCTTGGCTGATAAACCTAAAGGCTGTGCACCCATCCAGTGAGACCTGGACAGACTGGAGAGCTGGGCACAGAGGAAACAAATAATGTTCAACAAGGACAAATGCAGAGTTCTGCACCTGGAGAGGAATAATAAACTGTACCAGTACAGGTTGGGATGTGAGCTGCTGGACAGCAGCCCTGTGGAGAGGGACCTGGGAGTACTGGTGGATAACAAGTTATCCATGGAACAGCAATGGGCCCTTGTGGCCAAGAAGGCCAATGGGATTCTCAGGTGTATTAGGAAGAGTGTGTCCAGCAGATCAAAAGAGTTTCTCCTGTCCCTCTACTCTGCCCTGGTGAGACCTCATCTGTAATACTGCGTTCAGTTTTGGGCTCCCCAGTTTAAGAGGGTCAGGGATCTGCTGGAGAGGGTCCAGGGGAGGGCTATAAGGATGATTAGGGGACTGCAGCATAAGTCTTATGGGGAGAGACTGAGGGACCTGGGGCTTTTTAGTCTGGAGAAGACTGAGAGGGGATTTAATAAATGTTTATAAATATCTGAGGGCTGGGTGTCAGGAAGGGGAGGACAGGCTGTTCTCAATGGGTGTAAGCTGCAGCACAAGAGGTTCCACCTCAACACAAGCGGGAATTTCTTTACTGTAAAGGTCATAGAGCACTGGAACAGGCTCCCCAGAGAGGCTGCGGAGTCTCCTTCTCTGGAGACTTTCAAGGCCCATTTGGATGTGTCCCTCTGTGATCTGAGCTAGATTGCATGGTCCTGCTCTGGCAGGGGGGTTGGACTCGATGACCTCTTTGGGTGCCTTCCAACCCCTGACATCCTGTGACCCTGTAATTGCAAGAAGCCAAGGGCTGTCCAACCCTGGGGAAAAGGGCTGCAGGAATTCCCAATCTGGCTACAGCAACTCTGAGCTGCTGTATGTGTCCTCAGCTCCTTTCAGGACTGGGTTAGAAGGGCCATCTCCATCTGGAATGGCTGATGCTGTATAGTGAGGAGGGCAGGGTGCTGTCCCACTATGACACACCAGTACTCTGAGAAATTACTCTTTTGGATTTTGAGAGCTCTAGTTTGATGTTTTCCCAGCAAGAAATAAAAGGTCAGAATAAGGGAATGAAAAAGAATAAGTGATAATGTAAGAGGAAAGTGGTGCAGAAAATGAACTTGAGCAGAACAAGTGCTGTGTTCTCTATGTGATCAATATGGGCAGGAAGGGTGCTCTTCTCATGGAAGGAATCCTATCTCTCAGTTCAAGACTTATATTTGGCCATATTTTAAATTTAGATCATGTTTTCTCCTTTACTTTTTTAATGCATTAACATAAGAAATTTCAAAACCAAAAGATTAAAAGCTAAATCCAAACTTCTCACTTTGAAAACTGGCATATCATTGCATGTCAAGACGTGTGAACCTAGTCTACAGAAATTATTTGAAATAGGAATTACAGGATGCTAACCTTTTCCTGAAAAAATGGCTCAGTTTGAAGGAATGGGCATTTTCTGCCAGAAGAATTTTAATGATACATTTATTACCAGCTCTACCATATGTTACATTTCCAGGATTAAGGTTGCACCTTAGTGACCAAATTGTGTCAGAAAACAACTTGTCATTCTTCTTTCATATCTTCAGTTAACGAATTTTCAACTATCATGTTGTACTGTGAAGACAAGTGATAATCTTTTGGTGACAAAATTAATGTTATCATAGAAGTAAAACATTTTAAAAACCAACCATAGTAAAAAATTGGGACCACTGACAAAATATTCAGTTTTATTTAGAATGTGCCATTGGAATAGAATAGAATAGAATAGAATAGAATAGAATAGAATAGAATAGAATAGAATAGAATAGAATAGAATAGAATAGAATAGAATAGAATAGAATAGGACTAAGCCAGGTTGGAAGAGACCTCCAGTCCAATCTATGACCCAGCCCTATCCAATGGCACTAAGTAATGTTTTCCTTTTCTTTATAAAGCAAATATTTAGTGTCACAGGGAGGTTTTGATCCTAGTAATGAAAACAACAAAAACAATTGAGAAATCATTTTCAAAACTGATGGGATTTCTTTAGCTTTGGAAAAGAACAGGCATGTTTCACTGGTAAATATCATCATAGAATAAATTCATTTACAGCCCATAAAGTAAAAAATGTGCACAGAACTTGAGTCAAAATACTTATATTTACATGACTCTTGACAGTATTTATGTTTTGTTGACCTGATGTTAAGTACACGAAGGTGAAATTCTGTCAAACCTTTGACAGAGATCTGAGTTTTCTAGGTCAGAGTTCCTGGTGTTTTGCTAAGTCAGCACATTTGCCAGCAGAGCCACTGAATCAGTGATATTGGTTGCAAAGTACTTTTGTTCATCTGTTTCTAACAGAGTTAAGGTGGCCCTTGGAAAGAGCTAAAGATGCAATTTAGAGCAGTTGCAGATGCTACACTGAGCAAGAAGAAATTACTGAGTTAGCAAACTGGTTTAAACGAGCTCTTCAGACCAAAAAATATGCTAAGTCATCTAGGGACAAAGGAATAATTGCAACAAAGATGGTCAATTGCTTTAAGATTAATTGACACACATTGCATATGTATTGACTAATGAAACAGAAAAAGCAGTCAGAGATGGGTAACTCCAGAGGTTGGTTTATGACTGAAATATTTCTTGTTGTCAAAGGCTTTTGTGGGAATGAAGACTCAGACTTTGGGCATACTTCATTTTTGGCAAAAACGTGTGGCTGTTATTAATTTCCAGTAACCCACATTCTGGAAAGCAGTTTCCTTTCTCTTTCTTAATTGTGCTTCATTACAATTTAATATGGACATTTACCTTCAATTAAGCAAATCATCCAAGCAGTTGCTTACTCCCTGTTGCAATGAATTGGTTTTGTCAAATGCGGGTTTAATTGTGTTCAGTCTCTTGCTGAACCGGCATCTCTGTGTGTGTATCTGTCTGTCCAAACCTGTCCTTTGCTTCTGGCATGCTAACTTACCTGGTTTTCAGGGTATCCATGCCTTTAGCTTCACTAACTGCTTTGATCTTGGTACCATCAGTTGTAGTTAAATAATGGTCAAACTCAACAATGCTGCTAATATTGACAATTGGATTAACCAGCCAGTGAGCCCATGTTAAGGAATGATTCTGGCATCATTACTTTGCAAATGGCAACAAGGCCTGGTGTGGGGTGCTACATGTTTTGGAAAATATTCCTCTACAATGATCCTCCTCATCAGTCTCAGCTTCTGTGCAAGCACTGAGTCAGAAAATGCACTCAGATACACCTAACCTCAACTGACCCAATGGCCACCAGCACCATGGCAAGTCCCATTCTGACACCAACAACAAATACTTGGTTTTATCCCTGTTACTTCAGAACTCACCTTGCAAGGTGTGAGTCAGAAGCTGCAGAATTATCAACTTTCCTAAGAACCATGAAAGTCACACACCATTACCTTATGAAGAACAGCATGGATGTGATCATAGCAACTGCACTAAACTAAAACTCAGAGTAGCAGAGATTCCTGTGGGTCGTCCATCATGTCTACACAAGCCACCAAAGTCTGAAGAAGCAATGCAGTGTCTTACCTGCTTTTTCCTTACATAGCTTCTGAAATGGCACCTGTAAGAAATAAATTCACTTTTGTTAACAGTTATACATTTTTTCTTTCAAATAAGTTTCACATTTCAGGATGACAATGTAGATCATTCTTAAACATTATCACCACCTAACACACGGTATAAAATCCAGAATTCATAAAAATATTAATGGGGAGTATTAGTTTTGCTAGCTAAGGACAACCTGGTGTCCATTCCAGTGCATAAACCAGGTTTATTTGTTTTGCAGGGAGGAACATTCTCCAGCATGAACAGGGTATGTGCTGCAAGGATAACATCCAGCACACAGGAACACACTGAAGGTGTCTCACAATGGTGGTGGGGCTCAGGGAGCACACTCTGAGAGATGCAAAGCAGAGGATGCAGTGTTGGAGCAGTACAGTGACAGATCTTATCTGTAACCAGGACAGGGTCCTCCTGGCTCAAGGATGTGGCTGTGCTGTTTGATTCATATTTGTCATCTCTCTGCATCGGATCTGCTATACTAATTGAAAGTAGCACCATTAACACCATACTTGGTTGCACCTCTTGGTCCATTACTTAGTACTAGGAAAACCACAGCTAGACTACAATTGTTTACCCTTCTGCAAGGCTGTTTTATTGCAAAAGCCCCTTTTGCTCTATGTGGAGGTCTGCCTGAGCAGCAGCTGTCTTTAGTCAGCAGGGACCAAGTGAGGTGGTCACTTCTAGATGGGAAAGTAATGAGTGCTTGAGTTCAGACCAGACTTTGCCAGCGGCAATTTGTAGCTCTGGCTCCTGCATGCTGATGCAAGCTTGCTTGGTCTGAATTGATCTGTATAGATTTCATCCAGCCCGCCTTTTGATTTTTAGCTCAGTGATTGGGAAATGTTCAGACTGGAGCTGATCTCCCTTCCCCAATGAGGTCCCACCAGTGCCAGGCTCTGTTGTACCTGCACAGACCCTCATACCAGATCTCCTCTGCTCTTAAAAGACTGCCTAGATCTTCTATGGCCTAGAAATGGAGAATGTGCTTCTGATTCCCAACTGTCTAAAAACGCGATTCAAGTTATTTTCCAAGTCTTTATACACTGGTCAATCCTACAAAGAATTGCCAGAACTACAGGCCAAAATTTCTCTAACATCAGTCCTTGAGGAATGAATATTGACCTCTCAGGAAAGAGTTCTGGCAGAAGTATCTCACTTCCATACAGGAATGGGAAATTCAAATACATGGTGTGTTAAATGGCAAGGGATAGGCAGGTCCCGCATAAGTGTGCTGGGTTTTTGGGCTTCCATTTTACTTGAGGATCATCATTCTGTTCCTCCACTGTGCAGTGAGCCACATTGTTCTCAATTACCCTGTAGGATACAGGCGCCTGACTTTTAGCATCACGATCGTGGAATAAGCACAGGGGAGACGGGTGCATAAACTGTCATACTGAATCTTGGGACAGGCACTTCTTGAAGAATATAAAAACAATATGTGAATCAAAATTAGTATGTCAGTCCTGCATGGATAGCTGGTTTCTGTGTCTTAGAGCAGCCAGAAGGATGCCAGCTATTACATAATCAAACTTTTTAGGATGCTGTACAAAAAGGATGCAAATTGTTGCTGGAGTAATCCCAAATAGCAACAGAGAGCTGCCAACTGAAATTGTTTTACGGAAATGATAAGGATAATGCATGATTTAACTGATTGCATAACAAAATATATTTATTGCAGGACTAGCATCCCATCTGAGCAACATGGCACCATGTAATCAAATGTACAGAATCCATGGACCAAGAGAGTACAACTCAAGCCAAAAGGCTGCTGCAGCACCTGCTGCTTTGAATAATAAAGAAAACAGTTGCTTACAACACCAGCTGTAGCAATTTTGCAAGTGGAAGTGTCAAACAGAAGCCAAAGGCAAATACGCTGCGGATGTAACCATGTTTTATTTGCTGAAGTGCAGAGAAACCAGAAATTTATTTCTCTTCTCTCTGTAGTCCTGTGTTTCAGTGGAACCATCCCACTTTCACCTACATGAGTGAAGGTCTTCAGAGTCCTGACTCTGCAGCGGCATTGCCCTTTGCTTTATGATCAGAGCAGGATGAGAAGCATGGGAAGTAGACAAGTCTACCCTTAGCAGCAGTGCACCTAGTTCAAGGGACCACTTGCAATTAAGTGACACTACAAGTGTGCATCTACACTATTAAATAAAAGATGGCCATTGATGAAGCTAAAGTATTGGACCTGGGTTCTTCCATCTGATTCAGCAGCTCTGACTTGGTTACAAAATGCTCTGAAGAACTCTGCTCAGAGCAAGCCAGCTATTGGAAAGTGTGCCCTCAGCAGCAGGAGATGAGGGGACACCCAGTACCAACTGGCCTTGGGCAAGGGACCAGTCCCTGGCCCACATTTGTATTGCTCCATAAACATAACCCGAGTGCTCAGCATTAAATTTATGGGTCCTCTACAGGTGTGCAGAAAGAATTTTTTAGATATTATTACCTAAGTCTGAACCTCATGCAGCAAGACAAAAAAAAAAACAAACTATCTCTTTTCAACAGATATCTAAAATCAGAAGCACCTTTAAGTGTGTAAGCAAGCCCATTAAAACCACCTTTTGCTTACAGAGCCATGTATGGGAAGTGTATTTGGGGCACAGAGCAAAGGAGGGAAGAAAATTAATATAGTGCATTTGTAAAGAACCTGAAAGATTACCCTGAAAGGCATTTTCTGTGGAAAAAAACAATATTTAATTTCTTGGATTAAGTGGAGTTGAAGGCAGAAACAAAATGCCAGCATTATAAACTCAACAAGTAATATAAACACACGCATCAAAAAATTGTTTCTCTGATGTATAAATAATCTTTCATGGTTATAAGTGATCAGAGCACGGAACTCATCAAACAACTGGGTTAAATGATTTAATAATGTCCTAGTAAGCTTATTGTCACATGAAAGCTTTTTTTTTCTGACACAGAAGAGGAATATTAAGTGGTTGACTTGAACAACTTCAAAACAATTTTAACTTGCAACAGCACAGGGATTCTGCAATGTCAGCCAATCCTGTAATAACATACATCATTAATTAAAATAATAATAAAAAAATAAGACTGTTTTGTACCTAAGTCTTTTGCTTCCCTTTTCATCCTATCAGTTATTAGCTATTTTATGCTCTGATTTCAAGTATGCCTAGGTCTGACACTGACATTTCAGAGTAACATTCAAACTGTTAATTCTCCCTCAGGAAATGTGTCGGTTTGAGCTGGAACAGCTCTGGACAGGAAGAACTTACCCCAAAGGAGTAAATAAAGACACTCTCACAGAATTGGATGTTAAAGGGAAATACTCTTAACAAAAGTGAATGAAATACCAAATGTACCAAGGTAGAAGCATACATATATATTCAGAATCTGTCCTGGCTTAGCACCCCCCAGGCTAAGCCTCAAGACAGGCCTCAAAGAGCCAAGCCTCTCCCCCCCTACACCAGTGCCTCAGCAGACCTCAATGCTCCCCCAGAGCAGGCCCAGCAGGCCTCAGATCAGGCCTCACTGCGCAGCTAGGACACAGCTGCCAGCCAAGCCTGCTCCTCCACAAACCAGAAGTGGTAACAGCAACTGCCTGCTCAGAGGAGGGAGGACAGAGAGAGCGCGAGCGAGACTGGACAATCTGCCCTTTATATAGGGAGATACAGGAATAGGGAATAGAATAACACGTTACAATATCCTGTGCCTTCTCCTCTAGGGCTGTTTAGTCCCCTGAAGGACTTTCTGGTCCTCTGGAGGAGTATATCTCTATGGTTATATCAAATGACCCTAAATCTGTAACAGGTAATCACTTAATCCACCTGTGTGCAGTTCTGGAGCCCCCAACACATGAAGGACATGGAACTGCTGGAGAGAGTCCAGAGGAGGGCCACAAAGATGATCAGAGGGCTGGAGCACCTCTGCTATGAGGACAGGCTGAGAGAGTTGGGGCTTTTCAGCCTGGAGAAGAGAAGGCTTCGAGGAGACCTTATAGCAGCCTACCAGTATCTGAGGGGGGCCTACAGGAGGGCTGGGGACGGACTGTTCACAAGGTCTTGTAATGACAGGATGAGGGGGAATGGGTTCAAATTGGCGGAGGGGAGATTTGAACGGGATGTTAAGAAGAAATTCTTCACAGTGAGGGTGGTGAGGCACTGGAACAGGTTGCCCGGGGAGGTTGTGGCTGCTCCCTCCCTGGATGTGGTCTTGAGCGACCTGATCTAGTGGGAGGTGTCCCTGCCTATGGCACATCTTTAAGGTCTCTTCCAGCCTAAACCATTCTATGATTCTATGACTTAAAAAAAAAACAAAAAACAAACAGAAAGAAAAGGTAATTAGTGTATCTGTTCAACAGGCAAATAATTCCTCTGGATATTTAATAAAAAGCCAGAGAATTTATTCAACATAGATATGGTATCAAAGATATCACTGCTATCAAATAAACCCTGGCATTTTGACAGGACTACCTGACAGCTGCTGTTAATAAAAACGGATTTGGATTCTGCAGGCCTGTGTTCTGCAGTGAGCAACCTGCAGCACCATTCCGAAACGCAACGCTTCCTTCAGGTGAAAACAGCAGAGACTTTTAAGACTTTCTACTGGTTAACTGGTAACAGAAGGAAAGCACTTGAAGATGGAAAAGGTCCTCTGATGTATAAAGACTAAAAATCCTGCTGCTTCTTTGTTCTAGCTATTTAATAATCTGCTGGGCTTTAACTAAAGCAACATATAGACAGTTCTAAAGGAGGAAATCAGCAATCCACATGCAAAGTCTAATCATCTGATTAACAGGTTTATTAGATCCTTTCAGAAAGATGTTGACAGAAGGAAAGAAAATCCTAGCTACTACTTCAAAATAAAAATTTACAGCCTAAAAAGAGAAATACTATTATGACACTCAGCAATGACAGACTTAATTTGAAGTTGCCCAGCCCCAGCTATAAGATCTTCAGTCTGGATTGCACTTGATAGTTCCCTGGGGAGCATTAGTCAGTTGAGAATAATGGCAATATTGAAATTCTCCTGTAGAAAACACTGCTGAGGCTGCTGTGTCAGAAATCCGATTCCTCTTGGCACCAGTCTGTGGTACAGGCTTTCAGCCTCTGCTGGCTTTAGGTGCTTATGTTATATCTTCAAAGGCTGACAACAGGGCTCATAATTTTTCTTTAAAATACAACCATTGTGGAGGCATTTTTAGAGACTCTCTTTAAAATACAGCCTGAGGGTTACTAGAAAAGTCATTTGGGGCATGGAAGACTTGTCTTCTTGTTTGGACGGGATTCTGCCTCATTTGCAACACATTTACCTCCTTTACAAATGCAACACATTTACCTCCTTGCCAGGTAGGGGGAAGGAGAAATTCACAATTTTTCCCATTAAAGCTGAGCTAGTATGCTGTGAAACACTCATGATTACTGTGGTCAGAGAAAGAGAGTAAACAGCTCCTCACTCTGCAGTCCAGCAAGTCCACTTGCTCATTCACAAGAAGCCAGAATGTCAAGGGAACTGATTCTGCCTCTGCTCTTAGGAAACTCCAGCTGCAGGATCATGTTCAGCTGTGGGACACTCAGTGTAAGAAACACATGGATCTCCTAGTGTTGTTCCAGAGGAGGGCCACAAAGATGACTGCAGGCTGGCACACCTCCCCTGTGGAGACAGGTTGAGAGAATTGAGGTTGTTCTTGAGAAGAGAAGGCCCTGAGGAGACTTTATTGTAGCCTTCCAGTACTTAAAAGGGGCCTACAGGATAGATGGGGAGGGAGATGTTATCAGAGAGTGTAGTGATAGGACAAGGGGTAATGGTTTTAAACTGGAAGAGGGTAAATTTAGATATTAGGAAAAAAAAACATAGGGTGAGGGTGGTGATACACTGGAAGAGAGTGGCCAGGAACATTGTGGATGCCCCCTCCCTGTAAGTCTTCAAGGACTCCTGAGAAACCTGATCTAGTGAAAGGTGCCCATGGCAGAGAGTTGGAACTAGATGATCTCCAAGTCCTCTTCCAACTCAAACCATTTTGTGATTTTATTCTGTTACCAATATTTCTATGTTGTTGTCGTCATGGTACTTTAAAGTACTGCAAGACATTAAGAAATACCCACATCACTGATCAAGGCAATCTTGTTCCTCTCATAACTGGGGGCATTTATTAGTGGAGTGGATAGAGGACCCTTGATGGGCCCAAAGTCTAGAGTACCTTTATGAGTCCTTGGTCATCCACACTGTGTAACTGCTGGGTTATCCTCAGCTCTGTTTTCAACTAGACCAATTAACTGTCTACAAACTGTACAGATGGATATGAGTGACAAGTGGTGTCCCCTCAATAGTCTGTACTGGGACAAGTGCTGTTTTATATCTTCATCAATGACACAGACAGCAAGACTGAGTGCACCCTCAGCAAATTTGCAGATGATATCAAGCAGACCGGTGCAGCTGGTAAGACTGAAGGATGAGATGGCATCCAGAGGGGAATGGACAGGCCAGAGAGGTCTCTGTGTTGAGAAGAGCCTCTTTATTGTTGTCTAGGCCATATCATATCATGCTGGGCCAAATCCTGTTCAATATCTTTATTGATAACTTGGATAAGGGGATTGAGTCCATCATCAGTAAGTCTGAAGATGACACCAAGTTAAGGGCAGGTGTGGATCTGTTGGAGGGTAGAAGGGCCCTGCAGAGGGACCTTGACAGGGTGGATCAGTGGGCAGAGGCCAATGGGATGAGATTCAAAAAGGCTAAGTGCAGGGTTCTACACTTTAGCCACAACAACCCCAGGCAGCACTACAGGCTGGGGACAGAGTGGCTGGAGAGCAGCCAGGAAGAAATGGACCTGGAGATGCTGGTAAATAGTAGCTGAACATGAGCCAGCAGTGTGCCCAGGTGGCCAGGAGAGCCAATGGCATCCTGGCCTGTATCAGGAATAGTGTGGCCAGCAGGACAAGGGAGGATATTCTTCCCCTGTAACTCAGCACTGGTCAGGCCACACCTTGAATACTGTGTCCAGTTCTGGTCCCTTCAATTCAAGAGAGAGGTTGAGGTACTGGAATGTGTCCAGAGAAGGGTGGTGAAGCTAGTGAAGGGCCAGGAGCACAGCCCTATGAAGAGAGGCTGAGGGAGCTGGGGTTGTTTAGCCTGGAGAGGAGGAGGCTCAGGGATGACCTCATTGCTGTCTAAAACTACCTAAAGGAAGGTTGCAGCCAGGTGAGGGTTGGTCTCTTCTCCCAGGCAACCAGCAATAGAACGAGGGGACACAGTCTCAAGTTGCACAGGGGAAGTATAGGCTGGGTATTAGGAAGAGGTTCTAGATAGAAAGAGTGATTTGCCATTGGAATGGGCTGCCCAGGGAGGTGGTGGAGTCCCTGGAGGTGTTCAAGAAAAGACTGGATGAAGCACTTAGCGCCATTGGATAGGGCTGGGTGATCAGTTGGACTGGATGATCTTGGAAGTCTCTTCCAACCTGGCTTATTCTGTTCTGTTCCATTCCGTTCTATTCCATTCCATTCTATTCTGTATATGCAGGTAGGCTTAGATACATCACTTCAGGGGAACAAAATGTTGCTGTTGTTTTGTTGCAAATATCAATTTAGATTACTATTGATATCTGCAGGGGGGACTGGAAGAGTCTCCCGGGCTCTCTAGATACGCGGTTGGCAGGAATACATGCACGAGTTGCTTAAAACACAGAATAAACAGTTTAAACAGTCAGAACTTAGGGAACAGAGAGCCTACATACAAAACAGATCCCAGCCTCACCTATAAATGCCTGCGGAGCGCGAGGGGATACAATGTTTCTTCCCGAGGGAAGGGGAGAGAGAAGGACTGACTTATCCTGAATAGAGAGAGAAAAGAGAGAGGGTTTTGCCTTGCCACTTTGCTATAAGCTGTGATGCCTGCCGCTGCTGCCTTTGCTGCTGCTGCCGCTGAGCACGTGGCTGAGAATGGCAGGTGCTGAGGCTGGAGTTCCTCACAGCACGAGCGGGAGACGAAGAAGAGCCCCTAACGGTTGCTGTACCCTCCCTAAATACCCCATAGGGGAGCATGGAACTGACCAATAGGCATTTAGCATCCACTGAATGGCCAATTAGTTCAAAATAGTCCCGCGTGTACGTGCAGCCTGAGGTCTCCTGGGTCCCAGTGCCACTTGGTGTGCTCCCCACCCCTGCGC
Organism: Psilopogon haemacephalus; assembly: GCA_013396835.1. Taxonomy (NCBI): domain Eukaryota; kingdom Metazoa; phylum Chordata; class Aves; order Piciformes; family Megalaimidae; genus Psilopogon; species Psilopogon haemacephalus. The sequence goes on along the minus strand of VWZI01008845.1, from coordinate 260,655 downwards.
CCCTTCTGGACCTTGCTACGGAAGGAGGCGGGGGGGACACCCCAGGAGCCGAACCAACTCCGGACATTAATCACGCGCATACCAGGACAGGTTTGCAACTGATCCACAAAGTCAACAGAACACTGAGAGCAATGATACCATAATAAGAAGCTATAAGATGGAGACCACAATTATTGAGGATTTTTTCCACATTTTGTTACCATTTAAAACTTTAACTGACAACTTTTCAACCAAGCAAGCAAATTATCAAGTGAAAAAAGAAAATTACTGACACTGTTTAAATGGTTTGTTTTGATAGGTCTGGAAGAAAAAATGCCTTTTTGTGTTTGAAATATATTTACTATAAAATTTAGCTAGTTATATTACATTAGATGTGAAATTCACAAAACTATTTTTATCTGGTCTTGGCTTGTGATCTTGAACCAGCTAAGGAAACCTTTGCAAATTTTAAGGAAAATTTTGCAAACTGAAAAAACATTTCACAGAACAGAAAAACTATTTCTGCCAATATCTCTACTTTGAATCATGAAAAGAGCTGAAGGTATCGTAAGGTCAGATACCTTCTTCACATTCAAAGATTTTATTACTGATTTTGGATGCCACTGGAATTAATTTAGACAAGAGCTCTGGTCAGTTAAAATTAGAATACTTTTTTTTCAGATGTAACAAACCAGGGCATGGCTGTGGCATCCAAACCAGTCTGGTCCCACCCAGTAAGAAGCGATGTACCTGCTCCTGTCTTTCACTTAAACTCTCCACAGCACTTTCCACTCTTGTGCATTTATATAAGTTTTAATACTAGTTGATATTTTAAAATCTAATTAAACTAACTTGACACTTTGGTATTGTGTTCTGGTACAGTCAGGAGCAAAGCAGGCACAGGCAATCTCAACCACTTAACCAAGGAAATTTTAAGGAACGTATATCCAAGTTTGGTCCTAAATGTCCATTTTATCCTGCATTGTCTGTGATCATTTCCTTATAGGACACAGTTTTGCCAAGTCTTACCAAATCTGGTTCTGATAAAATTTTTTGAGAATCCTTTTTATAATGCTTTCACCTTTGGCAAGTCCCAGGAGCAATTAGTCATTATGAACTCTCAACTGCAGCAGGACTAATGCCAACTTGCTTAAAACTGTGCAAACATCAATTAATGTTCAGTCTTGTGTTAAGGAAACTAGTTATGCTTCTGTATAAGCAGAGACATGAATAGAAACTGGAGATAATGTAGTTGTCACAATAGATGTCTGGGGGTCAGGTGGAAATGTGATGGGGTGGAAGCGGGAGAGAGAATGACAAAAAGAGCAATGACTGCCAAAAGGCAATAGACAAAAGCGAGAAGTGAGAGCAGTCCTTGATTTCTACAATACAGTAAGTCACACATTGCTATCATTTTTACACTCAAGTAGGAAGAAGTGCTATATCTATTTTAAAGATAAAATGAAGTGGGAAAGGTACAAGAGGTCACACAACAGCGAAGAGAGGCATGAAAGCCAGGGACTGTTATCCTGCTATGGGAAATGAGTGACTTCTAAAGCAAACAGCAGTTAGTAGTAATACATGGCAGAACATGAAAACCAAGCCTTGTGAGCTCTGGATAGAGCTGTGGTGTTATTTTAGCTTGGCCCAGAGTGGGAATGAACTTCAGACTGCCACTAGCAGTAGTTTGCTTTTACCATCAAATCTCCACAGAAATACTTCATGATGACTGCTCTTTGGCCGCACCCAAAGAGTGGCTGTCAATGGGTCCATGTCCAAGTGGACACTAGTGACAAGCGGTGTCCCTCAGGGATCAGTCCTGAGACCAGTCTTTGTGGGCAACGTGAACAGAGGCATTGAGTGCACCCTCAACAAGTCTGCTGATGACACCAAGCTGTGTGGTACAGCAGACATGCTGGAGGGCAGGGATGCCATCCAGAGGGACCTGGACAGCCTGGAGAGGTGGGCACAAGCTAACTTCAGGAGGTTCAACAAGGCCAAGTGCAAGGTGCTGCATCTGGGTTGAGGCAATCCCAGGCACAAATACAGGCTGGGCAGTGACTGGCTGGAGAGCAGCCCTGCAGAGAGGGACTTCGGGGTGCTGGTGGACGAGAAGTTCAACATGAGTCAGCAGTGTGCAGTTGCAGCCCAGAAAGTCAAACAGATCCTGGGCTACATCAGGAGAAGTGTGGCCAGCAGGTAGAAGGAGGTGATTCTCTCTCTCTACTCCGCTCTGGTGAGACCCCACCTGGAGTACTGCAGCCAGTTCTGGAGCCCCTATTACAACAGGGATGTGGACAAGCTGGAGCATGTCCAGAGAAGGGCCACGAGGATGATCAGAGGGCTGAAGCACCTCTCCTATGAGGACAGACTGAAAGAGTTGGGGCTGTTCAGTCTGGAGAAGAGGAGGCTCTGAGGTGACCTTATTGTGGCCTTCCATTATCTGAAGGGGGCCTACAGAAAAGCTGGGAAGGGACTTTTATGCTTTTTGAGGAAAAACAGGAGGGTTTTGTAAAAGATAAAGCAGGTATAAGTAAAGAATAAAATCCTTTACTCAAAATAGATACTTGAAAACTGCAGAAAGAGTGCATAGCAATGCATTCTTCCTGAGAACATTTGTGGGAAAATGATTAAGTAGCATCTCTGCCTCTTCTAGTGTCCTAGCAAAAGCTGATGCTCATAGGAGAAGCAAAGATGCTGAATGGTTTGTATCTTGTAATTACTTCATAGACTTTAATCTTTATATGGCATTTTGGTATCAGAACCTTGCTGTAAATCCTTTTCAGTCAATTTTCTTCAATTGCCTGTATGGTTTTCTCTTTCCTGTGACTTCTTTTACCATGCAGATGACAGGCTTTCTCTTTGGGAGGTTTCACAGGTCTCCATTCTAAGAAAGGACATAATGTCTTTCAGTATCACCAGGACCAGCTAAGGTGATACCATCTACCTCATCACCTCCACAACAAACTCAAGAAAGACATTTCAGAAATGACCACTCCATTGCAAATTCTTCTGCAGCCTACAAGAAAACAAAAACTCAACTATGACATAGAGCAATTTCAGCTATTTATTTTCCAAGTTAACTCTTCAACCTGTATCAGTAGAGGACACTGCATTTGTGTGATGGTTGTAAAGTTACTGTTTTTGTAGAAGTCTGCCTTTTCAGTGAGGTTCACTGTCTCCTCTGTTGCCCTCTGAATTGCACCTGGGCATTTGCTAACTAGCATGTAAACATCAATCCAACTTCAAAGCTCTGTGCTGCCAGTCATTTGCCTTACGTGCTGAGATTACACAGAACTGCATGCCCATCGTGACAAAAGTAGGGTGAATTTATGCTGCATTAGGAGTTGATAACCCTTTATGTACATGTGAACTGAGAACATAAGGGCAAAGGACCAACAAAGGATGTGCAGCAAAGCACCAACACATATGTATGGTTTGAAATTATTTAGACTAGGCATGTTTGGGTTAAGCATATGCTTAAACCAAATTATTTTTATAAGTTAACTGTGGGTTTGGGCCACGTTTGACTCAAACTATTCCAGAGAGACAGAAAGAAGAAGCCCCCACTACCACATACACATAATGCAAGGACCATCATCACTCCCTCCTCAAATAAGTATGTAAACATTTATGTCTTTCTGGTTCACCCACACTTCTCATTTTGCCCTTCAAACACGGACTGAAGCAGAAATTTGTGTGCCCACATCACGAAAGTGCTGCTGGCTTAATCTGTAACCTTCAGCAAGTTAGCATAGCACTGATGGAAGAAAGGAGTGGATTGTGCTAGTCACGCTTTAGCTAGTCACGAGTGTTTCCACTCCTACACTGACACTTGGATTACTGCTGTCTAGATCAAAAGCTTAATCAGTTTGTTCTCTAACTTCTGTATCACTTTTAATACACATGTCCAAAACATAACTGAAAGGCAGATGTAAAAGATATTAAGGTATCCCAAATCAGTTATAAAAGAAAAATAATTCGGATGTATAATTTTTTTGTGATAAGGATACCATAAAATGCCTGTACAAAAAAAAATAACATTTTCACTTTTCTGCATCATGCTGTGCTTAAACTTACAGACAAAGATCATAATGAGATACTTGGTTGCCTGCATGCATCCTTCTGTTGCAACAGAAGAGAGCAGAGATTTGTTAGGGACTGGATCAAATTCTCTCCCTCACCCTCCCACTCACTTATTCTCACACACATTCCTGCAGAGCCTAAAGCAGCTTCAAACTCATTTAAATATGTGTATTACTGACTCAAGCTATTTTAAAGCTATAATAAAATAACTATACTCCCACAGAGACATTTTAAAATTGGCATGTATTATTTCTCAGCTGTCATGGACAGCCAAAACAAATATATTCACAGAATTATCTCCATACCTTATGTTTTCATATGATGAACTCATTTTATGTTTCTCTGCAATGCAGACAAACATTTCATTTTTCTCTCCCAATTTTTTTTTCTTTGTAGCTAAGCACTATGACCTTCCTAAAAATATTCAAGGATCCCTTTGTGGAAAGCTCTACCATCTTCTCACAGCATTACTGTTCTGAGTAGCACAGTATGATCTCCAAACTGAATTTAAGATTAAATAGTTCCAAAAAGAGGGGTATTAAGCAAGTTTCAGACAATTAAAAAAAAAAAAAAAGGAAATATTTCATAGCATTGCTTAACACTGATGACAGTATTTGTTGCATAATTTTTGTACTGCTCACATGCATACCACAGATTAGAACTAAATGCTAACAGAATTAATGAAGATTTTTCTATCACCTTGTATGTCTTCTTCCTCTTCATCATTGTGAGACAAATATCATCCTTCTCTGTTTTCTGCTTCATAAATCAAGTTAATGGCCACAGCTTGAAATTTACTTTTACAGTTAGATTTAAAGTACTGTTCATCTTTTGAGTAGCACTGATCTGACAAAACCAGCATTGCTTCACCTGGTCTTAAATCATGGTAAGTCTAATTTATCCAAACTGAAAGTCACGTCCAACAAGAATAAATTTTTAAAGCTAAAAGTACTGCTGTCAACTCTGAAACAACAGTAAAGGATGCACCTACTGTTCCACACCTATCCTCCCTACACCTTTACTCAATCAGCCATAATGACTAAAATTAAAACTAACAATACAACATTTCAACTCAGGAAGCAGCTATTGCTATTCTGTTCTTAACAATATTTCCCAGTTGGCCTGACATTCTAGGAAGAATGAGAATGTGAAACATTTGAAAAGGGCCTCTTAGTGTGTGAACCTACTAAATTAATGCAAGAAAGGAATCCAGATTCCTATGTCCTCTGGCCAGACTTCTGTACAACTGTCGATACGCCCATCTGTAAACTCTGGAGATACCTGCTGCTGGAAAGCTGGATGCTGAGATGCCTCTCTACCTTTACAGCCTGAATTTTGTTTCAGCATGGAGATGTACATTTGATTAGTAATTGTTTCATGGCTGTGAGATAACCAGCTCCCCACTCCTTGGAGACCTCCATGCTGTACAAAGAACAATAGCTGTCAGCAGCACCTGGACACATGGATAAGGCAGAAGCTGCAGGACTTTCTACTAGAAACTCTGTATGAATAAGCAGACTTCCTGGGGAGCAGTTTGTATGCAACCAAGGTAAGACAGACAGTTCTGTAGACAATCATATGAAATAGCCACATGTGTGAGTGCTTAAACTGCCTGAGCATTAGTATACTTATATGGCAGATGGTGGAAAGAGCATCAAATCATGCTTCCCTTTGCCACTCAAGCCAAGAAAGTGGAAGAAGTTCTACCAAGACTTAGGCAGCTCTCAGAAGAAAAATAAAAAAGAATTAGATTATAAAAAAGAACCAAATAAAGAGTAAATATGCAACGCATCCAGTTTGCTGTTATGAGACTTAAATGTGTTTCCAAGGAAAGGCCTGGAGGACAGCTCTGCTAGCAAGAGTGGCACACAACAGAAGCATTATCAGGGGATTACTGGAGCAGATTTTAGTGGGCGAAATTCTCAGCTATGGTATGTCCTAGGCAGATTCCCTACAAGACTAAGAAGTTGGAGCAACCATTTTGTACTTCAAAGGGTAATGACATGACAGGAAGAGAGAGATGCCACATTACAGTCATCCTGCTTCCTGCACTTCAGTTCATGGTAATATGTCCACGATGCAGAATCAGTAGGACAGTACCATTTAAAAAAATATTAGTGGCTGTTGAGCTACAGAAGCAGGTGGCTTTATGCAACTGAGTTGGCTACTTGATAGCTGACAGAAAGTCTCAAGACTGGGGTCTAGGTCTTGACTTAATCTAGGCCCTACAACATTCATGAGAACTTGAAGGACACCATTGGATACAGAGTACCTTAATATGAGCTGCTAGAGCTCCTCTGTGAGTTAATTATAGAATGTCTGGAATTTTGATCTGCTTATTATGTAAGTTCAAATGCTTCATCCCTTACAGCATTAGCTGTGGCTTAATGACCACTTTCATTTTCATATACAGGGCCCTCCAGTACATTCAGGTTGTCTTTAAGAACCACCTGTCACTAGAAATACCTATTAATGTTTTACTACTGATGAAAGGAAGAAATATTAAATTAAAACATTAATTTAAATAGCTAAGTGTTTGTGCTAAACCAAATACAACAACACAAAACCAATGTACTTCATGACAGTATATTTTAGCACATGAAGTACAACACCCATGCACTGTGGCAAGCCTCCTTATGATAAATCTTCAATCAATAAAGAATGAGGATATGTAATTCTGGGCAGATGATTTAAGAAGGGAGGATAGCCTCGATGGCCCAGTCTAGTGGGGATGTCTCTGCTGACTGCTAGGGGGCCAGACTAGATGATCTCTAGAGGTCCGTTCTGGACCAGACCATTCTATGATAAACCTTACCTATAAATTAATCTGACTGTGAGTTTAAGGAATTGTCATTATTTCACTGATTTGTTAATATTTCAGAATCTTAGTATCCCTTTAGTCTGAATGCAAAGCTATGCAAGCCCAATCAGGCAGGAAACATTAGGTGTAAGTACTGTCATGATACAGTACCCAGAGTTCCTCTGGTCTTCATGCTAAGCATTCTTAAAGCTCATTACAGAACATAGCCTGATTTGTTGCTGTATTTCCTCTACTACATATTGCAATATTCACCTTCACTCTACATAGATCTAATATAATTAAAATCTAATCTTAGGCAAGCCTATAAGCTTATTCTTATAGCAAGAACACTTTGATTTTGGTAAATTACCAGCCAAATTACAATTCTAGGATTACTTTTACCTTAATCAGTCTGGAGGGAAGAAAAAGAGATCTAAATTACCTTCTACACAAGGATTGTTCCATATTTGATACCAGAATGCATTCATCTCTCAAGTGTCTTAAGTTTTTGATCCTGTGTTGTGATTTTGCAGTACACTACCTGCCACCTTCTGAACAGGCACAGTGTTTTTGAGTACCTATTGAGAGCTGTTTTCATATGAGCTGAGAGCACCAATCCAGGACAGTGACATAATTTAGCAACTCACCCATTAACGTAGTGCTGCAATCTTTTATAACTTGCATTTAAAAACATTGCACGTTCTGGATGCACCCAGGAACAAGATCACTTATTAATAAGGGGAACACACAGTGCATGAAGAACAAGGTGAAAAGCCATGCATACATACAGGACAAAAAAATGATCCTTGCACCAAAGGCCTTACAGCCTAGTTGAGATTTGTATTCCAGACGTCACATCGAAGATGAAATCTGACATGCAGCTGGGATGGCAACAGCCACTGTTCAGTTACGTGCTTGTTCTCAAAAGTGTAATCCAAGCCTGGACCTCAAATGGATGAAGGATAAAACGTGTAGAAGTCATATGAGCTATGGAGAGGAGGAGTAGCTGTGAAACCCTCAGGGTTCTGCATTCCACATCAGCCGGTTGTGGATTTCTTCCATCACAGAGGCTGTATGGATGGTTCTCAAGAACAGTTAGCTTTTACAAGTAGAGGATGCCCTGGTAACTACTACAGATGGTTATAATTTCTGGATCAGTGCCAGTAGGTAATGGATGCAAAAAGAGAGATGGTCTTTTCCTGCCAGTAGTTCTACCTCTAATGATGTTTGCAATTAAAGCCTGAAACCTGCCATTTTGCATACAAGAGGAATTATGTATATACAGGTGATTTAAATATGCCACTAATTTTCCAAGCTGCTCTGTTTCAGCAACAACTTGAGATCATAAAGCATAACATTATGAAAAAAAAATTAAGAAAAAAATGTTAAAGAATTCCTGGCAGGTTTTACATTCCCCTTTAAAAAAAAATACATACGCCCTCCCTTCCTCCCTTCCCTCCAGCAAATACCATTCATGTTTAAGATTAGATTATTTTTCTCCTGATTCCTCTTTAGCTGCCGGAGAGTGACTCATTGTCAGATTGATTTTATTACAATTACAGACCTTGTTCTGCTGGTGTTACAAGTGAAAACTAGGAAATACAAAGGAAAAGGTCAACACAGAAAGACTCTACAAGTCAGCAAATGTTAAACAGTGCCATTACTGATTACTGTTGATTCCATCAATTTGGCACTTGTTTTCTAATCTTTTTTTTTTTTTTTTACCAACACAACAGAAATTAGTTACACTTTTCTGATACCCACTTGAAAGGCTGTGTTTGTTTCTGTGCCACGCATTACAGTTTTAGATCTGAGACACAGGAGTTAAAAAATAAAATACTTTAATAAAAGGGATATTGCATACTTAGTATAATAATAAAGACCAGCTATCCATGTGTTAATTGGAAAGATTTATAAATTGGGTAATAGAGATAATTTAACATCAACTGTTCTTCTAAAACATTAGCAATCTGGGAATGTTTGTTTCAGAAGAGATACTTACAATGTTAACTTCTTAATATTATTATTCTGGAGAGATTATAATGTAACTGTGGTGTTAACTTATAGAACAAGGCATATTGAACATACTGTGTGGTGTCTAAATAATAGATATAGTTTATGACTCTAATTTAAGCACTTTGAAGATAAAAGCACACTTAGAAAGAGTGAAAGTCTTTTCCTGAGAAGATCTAGCTATTGTGTGCCATTAAGTTATTTCTAGGAGTCAAAGAGAAAGGTCAAGTCTAAGGATCTTGCTTTGTCAGAAATTTATTTAGTATAAGTAATCAAGAGCATTAAACTTCTACTTTACTGTAATAACTGCATTTAAAAAAAAAATATGTCTTTTTCAGAGAGAAACTAATTAGAGAGTAGGTATTTAACTGCACTATCCTCATCGCTGCCTTTACCTAACAGCCTACATTATGCAGCTAAATATTTTACCCCTGAGAGTCTCCTCAATTTGTTTTGAGACGCTGACACAGTTGTAATAAAAAGCACAGCTACCTTAATGGTTTTGCAGGGGAAACAATTAGTAAACCTTACTGGTTTGGCATTTCAGAATCAATTAGCTCTGCTGGAGAAGTTCTACAAACAATACTAATGCAGTAACACATGGCAGATGTTATTAATGCCAGAGGAGAAATAAATATAATTGGAATTAACAAAACAGGTTAAGTTGTTAATGCTATTTATTGCTGAAGTTTATTTACTATGTTTCATTCTGGGGAGAAAAAAAAAAATGTAAAGCTCATCATTGTAGATAATACTTTTCCTTTTTTTATTTTGGAGAAGAAATGTTAGGTATAACAACTAACATTGTTTGTGAGTGGTTAATTAACCAGATACAAATTTAAAGGGAGATAGGATAATAAAGTGCAAGGAGGGACCTCTCCTGGTATCCTAAACTCTTTTACCCAAAGGGGCATGCCTGTTGGAGAACACGACTGTCCTCAGTAGCAGATAATGCAATTCCACAGAAGAGACTCAGCTCAACAACAGAAGAAGATAAATGAAGAGTCAAGAGAAAATTCAGAATTCCCATTACAACATTTTTGTCATAAATAGTGGGAAAACAAAATAGTGTAAGGTATGATAAAAACCGCACAAATCAATGCTTAAAATGTGTGATTATTTTTAAAATTTATTTAACTGCAAATAAATGCTTTGATATCTCAAATCACCAAGAAGTGAGATTTTGGCACATGAAACAAGACAAACTTTGAGTTAGTCTAACAGTACGTTGCACAGGTGGGATTCTTTTCATCTAGTAATAGGTGTCTACAATGCAAACATAGTTGAGTCAGCTCTTCTATATGGGGTATCAGTCACCTCACAAAATAAGCTTCTCAATAAAGCACTCTCTAATCATGCCTGTTTTGACCTGTGGATGGCATGACCATCTCTCCTTACAAGCAACACATGCATTTTGGACAAACAGAATTTTCCACACAACTGTAGTTGTGCAGCATTTACCTTGTCTAACTGAACAGTCCTGTGAATGTCTGCTGTGGTACCATGAGATCTCTCTGCAGTGCTGAAGTTTTGGGAAGGAACCTAATAAATGTGAAAAAAAAAAATAAACCAATCACATAAGTGCCAACCTCATATGAGGTGGGAATACTCTGAAATACTATTTGAAAGTAAATTCTAATAGACAAAGCTGCTGATGCCAAATTGCTTTCTCTCAGTGACAAAATACATTTGGTATCAAAGCTAGCTCCAAGGTCTAACTTGTTCAGAATGCCTGTGTTTCCAACAGGCTGAAACTTAGAATTTGATTTATATAGCAGACTTAGCCTTTATATTTACTGAATGCTCAATAGGTGAACTACAGAGGGACTGAAAGAAAAGATGTTGAGAAGTAAGAGGTGATGTCTTATAATGCAAAATAATGATAATGATATGCATTTTACATTGGTTGTGATGCACCACCTGCAGAGCACTGGCCCCTGTTACTCAGATATTATCCCCTTGAGACTGCCATCCTCACATGTTATCACTACTTCTCTCCACCCACCCATGATTTGCGGTTGGAAGGACTCTTGTGAGCACCTCCATTGACTCTTCCATTGAAAAAGCAGTGAGTTACTCAAGACCTACTGTTAAAACTATTTCAGATAACCTAGCTGAAACAGGTTACATCATAAATTAGCAGTTTAAAAGTGAGACCTAGAGAAGTAGTAGCTGGCCAGATAGCGAACTGCAGGAGGATATGGGAACATTTGCAGCTGAGTTAGCTACAGCAAGAAAAGGATGTATTATTTCCTGAAGAAATAGAGCCCTGTGCCACTATGAGACCTCAACGGCTTGCTGATGAGAAAGTGTGATACACACAAAGTGGAAAGGAGAGTAACACCGACAATATTGCTATCTTTTTGTGAATTAGTTTTCAATGTCATTGAGGACATTGTGTAAACACTGGTCATCTTCTACCAAACGCAGAATCACAAAGTGGAGAAGATTCACAGAGGGACCATTCAAAGCTGTCAACACAAAAAGAAAGGGATATTCACTCCTAGGAAGGACAATAACAGCAAGGGAGATATTCAAAAGTGCATAAACAATAAAAGGTATACCAAGGACTTTGTCTTAATTTGTAACTCTGAAACAAGGACATACAAAACTAGTATTTTTAAAAATGAGAACAGAAACCAGACTTCTGACAAAACAAGAAATGATGGCATACATTTCGACATGAGGCTTTGAGAGCAAGAGTCAGAAGAATTCAGGCATCTTTTTGTGTATCAGAAATATCCAGATTTGCTATTTCTACACATTTAAGAACTTCAGCAGAGGATGGTATCTATACCGTTAGCCTGGTGAGTAGGCTTTCATGGAATATGCTGCTGAGTACTGATGATCTTCTTGGAAATTCCTGTTTGCAGCCACTTTGAAAAAAGACACTGTGAATCCCAGCCAAATGACAACTCCAATGCCCCCCAAAATGTCTAGCAAATATTCAGAGAGTTAAATGTAACAGTAGAAGATACTTTAACATTCTAATTACATTTTAAAGTAATAAATAACAGACACAAGTGAAGTGCCTTAATTTTCTTTGTCTTCAATTAATTTCTTTACTTTCTGTAGTATAAAACTCTAGGTTATCTGAGCTGTGCAACACAATCCACTCAAACTAATTACGGTGTAAGTTTCTACTCAATTCATTTAACTAAGCATTAGTTGGAAACTTCTTGGGAAACCATTACCAACAGAGTGAAAACCTTCTTTCATATAAATCATTTGAAAGAATATAAGAAAGAGAAAAAATCCATTGAAATTTGTCTCTTAGAAAGCTGATGAATAAGCTAATCTGTTAGCCAGTGGCTCAATGTTCAGTTGTTTCAAAATGGCATAGGAACAAATCACCAGGAGAACGGCATTGTTCTGAGCTATTTTCTTTTCTTAATTAGTCCTTATACTATTTTATAAAACTATTCTCTTTTTTGTGTATCTTTGATCTGAATGCATAAATATGCAAAATGTAGAAAATAAGCACCACAAATAACTTTCAAAGTTAAAGCTTGCACCTTGAATTGGAATTTCAATTCTAAACCAACTGCCAAATTTAGGCTTTTAGGATATAAATGGAATATGTTAATTTTATTCATAAAAAAACAATGGCACAGTGCACATACATACAAAACCCACCAGAAATAAGTGAAGGTCATAGGGCTAATCACTTTGGCTTATTTCCCTTTTCTGTACTCCTATCTGCCTATTTTCTCTGCTCTTTGTATATAAAAGGAACAACCTGAACACAGTTAGGCCAAAGTTTGACCTACTTTTTCTTCATTTTAATGAATTTCCTTTTTTTCTGGCAACATCTCTGTAATTTCTATGGCTTTTACTTAGCACACAGTTTCTCTTTAAAGCAAACTAAATAATGCCATGTGTTTTGCTGCTGCTGAGAAAAGCTGTAACAGTACACTACTGAATCATCATCAGGAATGGATCTTTGCATTCAGATGGTGTTGTAGGCAGGATGGGTGTCTGTACATTGAGAAACAGGTCACCTTAAGCCTACATGAAACTAGAATTAGCAAGGCTGCAGATCAAATTAATAGAAGCAGAAGAGCATATTTCAAGAATACAGTAACTTGGAGCATATTATTTCCACATAATTTTGTGAAAATAGATTCTCTTCATATTAAAATGCAGTACTTTTCTCTGAATCACTGCCTCCCAGACCAGCACAGCCCACGTTACTTATTAATCAAAGATTGTAGAAAAGGAATTTTATCAGTAGTTGAGTACAATCATTTGAGAGGAAAGGAAACAACCTTAAGTACAGAACTCAAACCAAATGCTACAAAAAGTACCCTGTTCTGGTATCAGCCATGCCAGCTTTTGAAAAGGAATATTTAAAATTGCTCCAGAGGAATATTTAAAATTGCCCCAGGATGGAAATGGAGCCAAACCTGATTGCAGAAACAGACAAATCTGACAACTCCTTATAACAAATCTCAAGAACTTGTAACATGCCGATCTGCAAGCAAATTCCTGCAACTGCTCTTAGATTAGTTCAGGAGTGGCCATGACTCATAGATCACAACAGCTACCAACTCACAAGGGCTCTGCATGCTCAGATGATCAATGAGGATCCCAATCTAGGAATGGACATTGCAAGAAATCCTGAATTACAGCTTTCTTCCACAAATTTACCTCCTCGACCATGTTTAATTTTGTGGGTGGCTAAAATAAACTAGAATGTAACAGAGCTTTAGTAAGGATTGAATACAGGACAAAGAAATTATGTAGGCAGACTTAACTGAAAGGGAAAATTAAAACTATAAAGCAACAAATTTTTAAAATAACTACTTTGAGAGTTATGGGCCTCATGTCCCAGCCCTGATGGAATTGTCTTTCCAGTCTCTTTCCATGCTTGGCAGGTAAGATGCAAAAGGATACAGTTCAGGTGCAGCTGCCAAACCAAATTTTATGGGACAATGCCAGGCTACCCTAATCACATCTTGCTTTAATTTTATAAAGTCTCTAAGAAGCAGCAAGCTTGCAATAGAAGGTGGACAGATAAAAACCAATGGAACAAGAGAGAATGGAAGCAGAATGTAGAGCAAAAGAGCTTGTATTCCCTGTTATTTTTCATAGATTCAAAGCAAACTCAGGATGTCAGATTTTCCACCAGTCTCAGCTTGTCTGAGCTATCTGATGGTAGCAAACGGAGTAGTTGGTGCTGGATACAACTTTCGAACACATACCCTAGTGTCATTTCTGCCATCCCTCTGGAAAAGAAGAGCTCAGCAGATTCTTCGAAGTGCATTTCACTGCACAGCTACATTCATATTTCCTCCAAATAGGCAAGAATCAGGTTTCAGGAAGGTTGTTGTAATGGGTTCTGAATCCCTTCAGAAAAAAAATGCATGAGAGTTCTGGATGAAAGGGAGTGATAGGACAGGACCTCTATCCCTCTTCCTCACTGATGACAGAAACAAAGAGACTCTCCCTTTTTATAATTTTGAAATAAATTTGTACTGCCCATTTGGGTAGTACAATACCCGATGAGGCAGAAGAGAACAGCCCGACTCCTCCAGAAGAAAGGGAGAGGGAAGAAAGATAAATAAATGGATCCTTCATCTTTTCCAGACCATCTTCAAAGAGGTTAAGCTAAAGACTTAAACATGATAAAGAAATACAGAGGAAAAAAGGTTGTGTCAATGGCAGCTCTATTAGCTTCTCAGACAACTTTGTCCAGAAAACAGAGTGTGCATTCTCTACTACAGAAAATTCATACAATAAACTAAATCCTACAGGGAAGTCCTGCAAGTCTTGCTTTAGTAAAAAAAAAAAAAAAGAAAGCATCAAACTATTATGCTATAGTGTGTCACACATCCAGGATAGCTGGGAAGGCAAATGTGAAAGAGAAGCTTTTTATTCTTGCAAAGTATTACCTCCCATTCTCTTCAGAGCCATACAGTTTCATAGGGTATGAATCCTGTTCCAGACAGTACGGTTTGGGAATTTTCTAGTCTCTACTTGAGAAATGCTAATGAGCACAGCCTTTTATCCAAAACATCTAGATGTCTGGAGGTTTTGCCAATTTGTTTGTTTATTAAGAAATAAGATTGCTCCTCATGCTGAGGAGTCACGGCAGAAATTGGAGAGGCTACTGTAAAGGGGAACAAAGAGAAAATGTGAGTCACATTTGGCAGCATCTGTCATTACACGTAGCAGAAGCTGTGCTTAAGCCAGTACTTGCAAATGAACAAAGAGAAATGCAGTCTTATCCATCACTGTATAGGTCAGAGCAAGCAGATGCAGCATATCAATTTGACCTGAGATGTCCCAAAAGACCTCAGGAGGGATTTTACAGAATGATTCCAGTAACTCCAGAAAGGCCCCAGGCTATCTGAACTGAAGGGCAGATGTAGGGATAGACGACATTCTTCCCAGCTACAGAATGCTTTGTCTTTGCTGGAAATGCCACTAGGACAGAAAGAGTGAAATCAAGGCTGTCCTTTCCCTTCTTCCTGAGATTACAGCAGGGAGCTGGGGAGCAAGTCTTGCAAACAAAAGCATCTCTGATTTTCACCATGAAGGATTCACTCACAAGCTGGATCACAATTCAGTCTGTATCTAGAGTCATAGACTGAGATCTCAGGAAGAAGAAAAGATATTTACTAGTATTTTAGTGCTCCCTCTGGTGACCCTTTTCTCTCACAAGTACAAACAATCTCACAAGCCTGAACATTTGGAGAGGCTGTATATCTCACTCAGTAAAAAGTTGCTTTTACAGAAAAAAAGTCCCCAAACTATCAAACACATAAATACTATAAAGCTTAACTGCATGAAGCTCAGCATAGAAGACACAGCAGTGGAAAAATCATACTCTTCTCATAATAAAAAGAAGACAAAATAAATCTCAGATAACAAACCACCATAAACAGAAGAGGATAACAAATGAGTATGACCTGACCTGAAGATAGGTGAGATACAAAATACAGAGCAAAAAGCTCTCTGATTTTGATAGTGTGATACAAAATTAAGCACTGAACCCTACTTTAGTGCTGAAAATAGGCTTCCTAACCTGAACAGATGGGATATGCAGGAGATAGGTGGTGAGAGGCAGAACTTCTCTCTGGAAGGGCATATACACAAAGCTGCCTCACTTCTGTCTGGGAGCCTCTGGACAGAAATATGTATACAGGTGTTGTGTACCACATATCAGCAAAACAGAGCAAAGTCATACCATACATACACAGCATATCTGACAGCCTTGGAGAGGCATGAGACTTGTGGTTGAGTCAAGGCAGACTGCAAAGCTGATTCATATAGTCACAGTGAGTTGTTGTGCAGAAGAGTAGCTGTGAAGCACGTGTCCAGCATCAGGTCACACACTCCTTGCAGTGCTACTGCACAGTGGCAAGGCTGTCAGGCTGTCAGGAGCCCTGGACATCTTCAACCATTCTCATTCCACCTGGACTGAAGTAATGTCAAGAAAAAATGTTGGACTTACAGCTGCCCTGCAGCTGGGGCACAGAGAAAGCAAATATGGGACTTTCAGCTCCAGGCATTAAAGTTCTGCTTATATTTAGTTTACACTAGCTACCTCCTATAAATCAACATTTAACTACATAAATCAAGCTTAGTTTTCCAATACCTGATTATCTGATTTATCCACACGTATATTTATGTCATCAATGGCACACTGAGCAACCATACTTACATTTCTATACATATGTAGACATGCATATATAAATGAGAAGTGTTTACATTTTCTGGCCTTCCTTCCAGTTCTGTAACTGTTAAGCTATGTATTCAACTATTACCCTTCTAAACCTGTTCTTCTGATCCTAGCTCAGTCACAGTTTGCTGCATCTTGTTTTCATTATACTGTAAAATCAAGGCAGTGGAGGAGAAGGGCTGTGAGAAAACTTGTCCAGTGAAGAACCCCACAAAACTGCAAAAATGTTTTACTGTGCTCTTAGAGTAGGACTTATGTTCTTCTGGTAAGATAACAAAGGATGTTTTCTTTCTCTCCCAATGGAATGCAATTCTGGTTTTATATACAGACAGGAGAAATAGGTGCTGGATTTTATACTAATATAAATATATCTCAAACTAATCAACTGCTCTGCTATGCCATAAATATGGTTTTGCTTTTATAAGTGTCATATCTTTTGTTGATTGAGTGCCAAAATCTTTTCTCAACTATTTCACTCCCAAGACAAATTGTCAGAATCCTCAGTGGCATGTATTAATTTATAGATGAGCAGGATCTTCATGGGATTACCAGCTGCTCTTCACATTTACATCTTTTGCCAAGATAGTATTTCTTAATGTTTTCTAGAACCACTCAATTACATGGAAAAACCTCTATAATGACTGGGCTTTGGCTCACCTTGTTCTCCTGTGGAAATACTATTAAAGCATAACTTTGTGGGTTGGAAAAAGTCCATGAGGATGTAAGAGTTGTCTCTGAAATATTTGGCTCCTTGCACAAAGAACAGCAGGCCTTGCATATAGCCGTATCTCCCTAGCATATTTACCAGTTTTGTTATTAGCATTATCTTATGAACTATAGACAAATCTGTGAAGTACTTCTTATTTGACACAAAGATGTCCTATATTCCAAAATGTTTTCCTTTTAAGTATAAAAGAAACACGAGACAGCAGCATGCAAACAGGAGAGAACAAAGAATAACTGCAATTGCACTGGGTTGGTGCACTCCCATTAAGTTTTTCAGAATCAGAGCTTTAAGAAGGTTTTAAAAGAAAAAAAATTGCCACTGAGTAATGGTTATTTACAAAGAATACTCTTAAAGCACGAGACTCCAAATAAGAGAAATCACAAAATACATTCCTTAAATCTTGGAATTAGGGATTTGTGAATGGAGAAATATAAAGTGCTGGAGCTGGGAGTGTGCTAAGAACAGAATATGGTAAGAAAGGAATAGACCGTTAAGGAATTTCTAAGTGAAAATAAAGAACTTATATTTGATACAGCAAAATATGGAGGCATGGCTTGAAGAACACCAAAAGCATATGGCTGAAGTGACAAATGAAGAAAAAAGATCTCTGTAATAATGTTTGTTAGATGTGAATGGCAGGACTGCACTCCTTTGTCACACTATGAAGCATTCAGCTCGGTGTCTCTGCTGAATCCAGAGAGATTAATTTTGTGAGTTATCAGTCTCTATCATCGGACAGAGCTCCATGAACTTCAGCATGATTTCTGGTGAACTGCATTCATCTGAAGCATTCTATACTAGGCAATGCATGTTAAAGAAAGCATGGATCAGAGAAGAGAAATAAAAAATTATCACAAATCTAGAAAACGTGAATTGCAAGGAAAATTTGATGGAAGAAGAATTGCTAATTTAGAGAAGAATGGGCTGAATTGTGAGAGCATTTTTTGAACGTATGCCACAAAGTTTAAAAAAAAAAAAAATCTTATTTGCCACATTTGCAGAAGACAAGAGGAAATCAATTTGATGTGCAAAAAAAGTCAAACTACATTGTAAAGAATGAACTTTCTAATGGTAAAATATAGTGACGCACTGGCTACAAAGTAAGATTGTGGGTTCTCCAACAACAGAGGTCTTCAAGAGTAGGCAGACATGTCTCAGAAGTTACATAGGTCTACCTGATCCTGCACCGTGGCCAAGGAAGTGAACCATGCAGTTTACAGGAATCTCTTATTGTATCAATCTTCAAATAGCCAGTTTTAAATAAGCTTGTAAACCAAACTATTCTTTATTGCCTGACCAGCTCAGTGAGGTTAAAATGATGCTTGAATTTTACATCTGCAACATCATTTAAAATACAGTTTGAGTCCAAATCCTGTGCTGAGTTTATTCAAGCATTTGGATTGGGATTTTTTTTTTTTAATTGGAATGGGATCTCAGTTAGAGATCTGAGACCTGAAATATCTTTTCTCTTCCGGTCTTGTTTTACAACTACTTCACACACTGACAAAGACAGATGTGATACAGAAGTTTTCCTTGCAATAAGGTAAGCTGTAACAGAAATGGATAGGTAAGGAAAAGATTGTTACCTGAAATGTGACTTGCCTCAGAGAGGAAAATGAAAAATGTACCAGAATAACTTTCCAGCAAGATAAGCCTCTCTCATAGTAACTGTTTCTGATACAGAACAATTACTTTTCCTATAAATTAAGCTGAAACACATATGCCATCAGATTTGAATTTTAAAATAACTTTTAAAAAGCTTAAAGACTACCTGGCTCCCATTATGTTATGTTCCTATGTAAGTATAGCTACACTTAACACAGCGAGTAGCTATTTCTTGCAATTTTCAAATGCAGCTTTGCATTTAAATTCTGTGGGCACTGTAATATTTTCAAGTCTTATAATGAAGTTTCCTGGACAGATGGAAGCGATTAACCTTTATGATACTTTGAGATTTTAGTGAGTCTGAGGGACTACAAAAACCAAATACCAAAGGACTCAAATTTGGAAAACACGATTCCCATTCATGTCACCAAACTCACCACAGACACTTGAAAAGCAGTGATTAAAAATAGCTGGACTAGATGCATGTGTCAAGCTGCAAGCGTTCCCAGAGGATAATCACACAGATGTCCAAGCTCACACAACGGAAATTACAAGGCAGGGTGCCTGCCACTAAAGAGACATTTTTCCTTCACACAGAAAATGGGGGACAGTCTTCAGAAAAATTCTCATGGCTTGTTCACACAGATTAAATGTTCAAGTTCCAAAGAGTTCTTATTCTAGCAAGAACTGTGAGATAAATAAAGACAGAGTATCCAAAAAGAAACAATTGCATCCAAAAAAATCCAAAAAGCGTTATTGGAAACCTAAATACAAACAAATCGCAGCTGAGGTCAGGATGCTGCTTTTAGTTCCCATGCCAAATATTCCAAAATCAACATTGTGGTTTGGCTGTATGTTATCAATAACCGCTTGCCATGCATTCATATGACATGACTCACTGACACTCAGCTTCCTTCCTGCACTTCCTTTGGCTCTCAAACACAGCTCTGTATTCAAACTTAATTAGTAATGATGTCACATGCCAGCCTCTCACAGCAGCATCAAGTCAAACCCTGTGCTAATGCAGGCAGAAGCCCTCAAGTTGGTATAGTCGCTCAAACTGGTAATGTGATTGGCTTTTGAGAATCTGCCAGGAAAACACAGAGGAACATTAAGTTACTGAAATTGGAATTCTTAAATAAATATTAATGCTGCCGAAGTTTGCTTCAAGTGTCTGAATGACTGAATCATTTGCAAATCACACGGATGAAGCTGTGGGGTCAGTGTTAGCAGGCAATGTGGCTATTATACCTCAGCATTTACACTTGTTACCAGCACAGTAGAAGTATCTGGCTCTCAAACATTCTCCTTTTAATAAAGGGCATGACACCTTTTTGTGTTTTTTTTTTAAGACCCTCAGATTTGTCCCAAATAGAAGCTTTGTGCCATTTCTTTGGAAAAACAGTAGATATCCAGAAAAGCTTGTTGGGACAGCATAAAATACAGGATGCACAATAGTAACAAGCTCTTTGCAAGTCCAGAAGTCTCATTAATTTGGCAATCAGGCAGACAATGCCAAGCTGCAGCTGATAAAAATTTTAAAAAAGAGACCCTCTAAAATAAAAAGAAAAGAGGCAAGCTACTGCTGAAAATGTCAATGCAAGGTTATTGCTTTAAGAGGAAAGGTAGGCTCTGCCTCTGTGAGAATGACTCTTCTAAGCTATTTTGCTATATTTTGCTAGAATAACTATTACAAGCAGTTTACCAGACAAGTATAGCAAACATTAAATATAATTTACAACAAACAAAAATACCAAAAAGCTGCATCACAATCTCTGTATCTGGATACAGCTTTGAAGTGACTTTACTACTGCTAAATGTTTTATACCAAAAGCTTTTTAGTTTCATAGTTCTTCACAAACACTAAGTAAAAATAGACATCTGCCCTTGAGTCTTAAGCCAACATAAAATATTTACAAGGATGGCATGACAACCAGTATGCTTCAGTCTCTGTAAGAAGTTGGAATTCCCCTGATAAGTGGAGCTTCTGTGAAGTGTTATCACACTATTTATATCAAGTGTTATAAACTGAATTCTTATGCTGAGGTACATGTATCCAAAGACAACGCACTCTACTTAATATTTTTACTGTTAATTTCAACACAAATTAACTTTTTTTTTCTTCCCACCTGTCAGGAAATTCTAATTGTTCTGCAATTATTTCTTATTTTTCTGATGCAGCACAGTAACTATGCAAAAATAAATAATTTTCCACTGTGAATAAACTGATTGCATAGCTATAAATAATTTGCAATGGAGTCAAAATGTCCCCTGTCTGGAGTTTTCTGAGGGATGAGGTGGACCTTAGTGGTGACCCATGAGCATATCACAGAGGAAACGTAGAAGAAGTGAGCAAGTTCTGTCAGATCCATGTATATCCATTCAAAGCCAACATGGATACATCTGAATCACATGAGAGCATGGCTTTGTGTGATGTCAGGCAGGTAAATCAGGTTTGTAACCTTGCTCTGTCCTGGATCTGTCAGCGAAGACAGGGATGGTGAAATAAGGATGCAGGATGGATATGACGGCAATCATGGAGCAAGAAAGGCAATAAAGAAGAGCTACAGTAGACCTGAAAGAGGCTTTTGTGAGGAGCTGTACCAACAGGACACAAATCATTGTCATTATTCTCCGGTGAGGGGTCAATCGTCTAAAAGTTGAGAACAAATTGTCTAGGTGATTCTGGTGCTGCTGAACTTGCCCTCAGGCACTGTGCTCTGAGATCTTGAAGATATTCTTGTAGGAAGGCTTTGACTGAACTCCATGGGCAGAAATGTATCCCCAGACCTGCCACACTGGAACTACAGCTTTCCTCTGCACAGGCTTCTTATGCCATGTTCACACCGTTCTCAAATATTCAAACAGAAACAATTCTGTCTGCTTTCCCACTATGAGCAAAGCAATTTTAAGTTGTAACCATATGCCTTAAATTATTGGTCCCAACAGTGAGCCTATAACGTAGCAGTGATTTTTGAAACACTCGCACAAAGCCTTCAGAGAACCAGTTAATGGTAGGATGTCATATAACATTAAGATACTCACTCAGAAGCCATGAATCAAACAGAACAAACAAGCCACATCTCTAATCAACATCTTCCTGAGAGGAAAAGAAAATAATGAAGAGAGTCTTCAACAATAAAGCCATTATGCCTGAAATTCCCCAGTCAAACTTCCGGCTTGCAGTAGACAAAGTTCACTACTAGTTCCTTGCAGGAGGTGGGCTCAACAGACAAAATAGATGCCTTCACTATAGGCATCAGGAGAATTCCTGCATTCTTCAAAGCTCCTATAATTTTGTGCCAAAGCTTGCTGGAGCTCATCACACTTCTGCAGGGACTGAACTGCCTCTGGTGAGCCACTGTGCCTTACGCTTTCTCCGTTACTCCCTTAAAAGCCTACATGCCTACTGCCTAGTTGTAATCAATATTTTAGTCTTGCCAAAAAGTGGGTTTTCATCTTCATAGCATGAGATACAGGGCATTATTTTTCTATATAAAAAGCAATATAACAGAAAATTGGCAAAATGTCAGGTAAATACATAGGCACATAAAAGGTAGCCTGGGTTTGTTCCCACACTGTGCTGCGCTGTCATCAGGAGAAATCTGGGTAGAGGAAATGCTGAGAAACGAAACTCAGAACCAGCAATTGTTAGGGGCATAACTGATATGCAAGAAAAAATAAAGTGTTTACTTTTAAAATTACAGTGAGATATGTCTGAACACATTATTTCCACAGGGGAGGCTGACAGTCTCTGCTAAGCACTTAAGCATCTGTATTCCTGGGATGAAGTTTTTTTGTAGACAACACACTACCAATATTAATTAGCATAAGAAGGAGAATCAAATTAATTTTCCAAAGCACATGATTTCTGAAAGTTCAAGCTAGTTAACAGAAAGACCATGTGCCAAATACTAAGAAAGACACTGCCTGTGTCTAAGGTTTTGGTTAGAATTCAAAAGGAGGAGAAGTAGTGAGAAAATACATTCCTATGAGTTGTTTTCTGTGGGTAAAACAAACAAACAAAAAAACCCACCTGGAAGATAGAAAACAAGCAAACTCCTAAATTCTAGGACATCATTTCTTTGTTTGCTGTTTCCTCTTTTCTATTAATTGTGCATGAACCATACAACTCTGAAATGTTTAAATAATTCAGAAAGCAGAACCTGTCTCTTCATACTTTCAGCTGCAACTCAGTTTTATTCTGGATCCTCCCATAAGGAAGGTCCATCAGGCATTTTCTCCTCACATAGACACTCTTGAAGCTCACTGGGAGTTTCATTGAAGGCAAATCTGCCAGTCACGTGGCACACACCATAAAACAAGGCAATCATCCCTAGCAGTCCACTACCCTTACTTATACCTAGATGTGTCTATGGGTCCTCTCTAGTTATATGCACTATATTGCTACTTCAAAGATCTCAAATTCCTACATACATTTCAACTCTTCAGGCAGTCACTCTAAAACTCAGCCTTTTTTGCACCTGAGAAGCTGTGTAAATTGCATTTCCCAGCCCATCTTCCACACTCACATCCTGCAGCAAATGTGGGAGTTGAACATCTTGATGATGATACAGTAAATCTAATTGCATAGTTATAGCCACCTTAAAGGAAAAGCCAAATTTTCATATGCCTAAGGGGAGTGGTTTAACAAATTTATATGCAGATGGAAGCATATTAAGTGCAAATAGCTAGTCATTGACAGAATAAATAGTCCCATAGTAAGTGTATAAAAAGGAGCAAAGGCATAACATGCAAAGCAGATGGCTGATCTGTGCAACTAAATGTGTGGGTCCCACCAGTCTCATTTAGGCTTGCACTTTCCCTTTTTCAGACTCTGAGGAATGAAAACAACAAAAAGGGAATGAAGAGAAAGGAAAAAGAGAGAGAGGGGAAAAAAAAAAAAAAAGAAGAAGAGAAAAACCAGAAATTCCAACAGATTAACTGATAACCCATCTGAATGAGAACTGCCAGAAGAGAACACATTGGAAATCAGGATGCCCCAGGATTTGCTGTGTTGAAATGTCTACCACAAATGTGTATCCTCCAGTAAAGCCAGGGGAAGTGTTACACTTAAGAGCCTCAGTGGGCTGCACCAGTTGAGTGAAGCTATCTTCTTAGTTGCCAGATGCTTTGTAAATGCAGCCTTTACAGACAGAGTGGTGTGTAAACTGGGAGGCTACTGGATGTCAATCATGTTATTGGGATACACAGTAACTAAAAAGTGCAACTACACTGATTTCACTGGGACATCTGTCAATGTTACTCTGAATGCTCCTGGCAGCAGAATTCAAGTCTTGCCTTACTATAGTAAGTTGGAAAGAGTAAATGGTATTCCAACGAATGGTATTTTCTATATCCTTGGCTAGGTAGGAAGGAGTGAAGCAAGATTAGAGTATACAAGAGAGTTCTGCACAGCAGGGAAAACAATCTTGTGACTGATGGTGCAGGACTGAAGATGAAAAGATCCAGTTGATCCTTTCAGTACTGCAAGAGGCCTCATGTGGGATGCTGGGCAATCATTTGCATTCTACCCTTCTGCCTACTGTCTGTAAAATGAAGATAGAGAAGAACATGAAACATCCCTCTCTGGTCTGAAAACTTAAATATTGCAATTCTCCTCTTTGTATGTGTCCTTTTTTTCTCCTGATACAGAAAACTGGAGGGGGGAAAGTAGGGGAAAAGGAATTATGGAAGCAGATAAAATGTATTATTACAGAAATGCCCATTGAGAAATGCTGGACACAAACTCAGTCATGTTTACAGAAAATTTTCAGGTCTCCACACCAAAATGCTAATCATCATTAGCGTTTATAGTTCACAAGGACTGAGGAATGCTTTTGCACAAAGAAAAGAAGACAATCATTCAAGAAGCAGGGCAGAGTACACATTTCAAAGTTCTGTTCTCTTATTTCCTTCACAGTGATTTTTCAAAGCTATAGAAAACTTACAGCCTGGTTTGCTGTAAAATTTGTTTTCAGCAAGCACTCTCTGCAAATTACTGAATATTTTAGACATGCCATATGGTACATAATTCTTGTTCCCACATAATGATCCTGAAGTTTTCAGAGCTGGAGAATGTCTGATAACAGCAATTGATTCCAGAGCCAAGGAGACCTTTTTAACAGAATTTTTAGTATCTTGGAGTAATGCATATCTTAGGAAGAAAAAAAACCCTCCCAGTTTGACATATGCCACACCCATAGTTGCTGCAAACTAACTAACCTCACTGCCTACTTCTTAGCATTGTTAGGTGAAATAAACTCATAGTAATGATTCTTTTGTGTACTTACATAAATCTAAATATTAGTGGAAGAAAATTAAGCACCTGTGACAGTGCAATAAAGGGATAGACTTGCCACAGATTCACTTGATATGAGCATGCCTACTATGCATGCACATTTCTTAATCAGTGCCTGCTCCTGCCAGGCTGGCACATAGGATTTTATTGTCCAGGCAGTCTGAACCTCCTCCAGCCCTTGCATTAAGCCATGCATTTCATGGCATTCACCCCAACCAATGACTTTGTTAACCTCAGATATGGTGAAATAAATTAATCACAGAAATATTCAGATTGGAAGACCCTCAACAAACAAACAAACAGATAAATCATCGTTGTCCCAATGTACTTTACGTGAGACAATCAACAAATTCCACCACTCTAATTCACCACATCCTAGGTGAATGGCATCGCAGGAGGCTGCTGGACAGTGTATGAGATATATCAGCCAAGACAAAGGGGACCACAGGTATGTAAGGTAGTTAGGGCTGTGGGAAGCAGGAAAATATTTCAAAAAGCACGAGCTCTTCTTGCTCATGAGTTTTCAATCAGTTCACAGGAGCAGTTTTGATCAGTTCGCTCCACATCACAGAAGCATACAAAGCTGGACAGTTCAGCACCAAAATCAGTCTCAGCATGTAAGAACAGGCCACTCAGTAGAGCACAAGCAGTAGATTCAAGCTGAATGTTCTAGGGAGCACTCACAAAAAAGTGTGCATAAAAAACAGCAGTCAGCAGAAAAGGTTGCACTTTTGATAGGTCTAAAACAAAAAAAAAAAACCCAACAAACCCATGTGGCCAGAAACGTCAATAAATTGACTGAGAGCTACCTGCCATGCAAAACGCCAAAAGAAATCATGACAAAAGGAAGCTCCTGAATTAAACAAAGCCAACAATTGTGCAAGTTACTGTCAATCCAGAACCAGACAGTCCCAATCCTGGCTGAAACCCTGCTGTGAAACAAGGACTCAAAGACAAGTACTTGGTGAAGTTCCACATATGCCTTCAGAAAACAATACCCAAAGCAAGCAGGCAAGATACTTTGATACAGGTGCATCTGGGGAATTAAATCCCATTATCAGCACTTATGCCAAGACTTTTTTCTTTTCTTTACATTGCCACAGGAGCTAGAACTAGGGTGAACAAGACACTCTCAATCATCTGAACTAGACTCCTTGTTCAAAAGTGTTCATTATAAAGATGGGGTATAATCATAGAGCATTAATTAGACTTCAAATTCACATTACTTGGCTAAGCTTTCATAAATTCACTCTGCAAATGGACTGAATGATTGGCTGCAAAGCCAGTGCAACACAGGAAACAGAATATGAGGATTTGCATCTCTAAATACTCCAACTGTGCAGGCCAGAATCACCCCTAGTCTCAGAAGACAGTTACGTTCTGACATCAAAGCAGAGTTAGGATTGCACTGCTTGAGAGAGAAGTGAAGAATAATTTACAGAGCCAAAGCTATAGATAGATATCTCATTAGGCAGATTATCTGAGCTGAAATTTCAAGAACCTGTGGTAAACTATTTTTATACATGAATCAAGACCGACTTTGCTTAAAAAAAAAAAAAAAAAAAAAAAAAAAAAAAAAAGAAAAAAAAAGAGAGAGAGAAATGAAAAGAGGTCAAGGCTTTGGATTTCACAGTGCATCCTGTACTGCTCATCAGCAGAGACAGGCTAAGCAGCACTATGAACTGCTCCCTCACCTGGCTGCTGATGCAGAGGGAAGAGTGCCACCTACTGAGTCACAGGCCAGGCTTCTCTGCCAGTCCCTTGTCTGTTCCAGTGATCACCTCTGATCCTCCTCCTGCCATGGTGTATCTCAGATCGCTTCCACATACCATATGCCTGCCATAGACAAAGCTCCCTGCTGTGCTGTAATTACTGAAGGGGGTAAGGAAACATTCAGCCTGGGAAATTAAAAGTGAATAGGATTCCTTTTTCACTTACACCGGTGTAAGGCTAGCAGGAAATCTGAATCAGTCTGAAGCTCTTCTGGGAATCACTGTCTGGCAGTAACTGTGTTTTGATTAATTTTATATTTATCTGCACAGAGATCTCCTGTATAAGAAGGCAGAACCATAGATCAAGTTTGGTCAGTTAATCCACACTCCAACACATTTCTTAGAATATTCTGCAACTGAAGAGGTGCACACTACAGGAGTTAATACCACTTAGAGAAAACACGCAACTTTTGCAACTATGATCATGGAGAAGATGAAAGTGAGCACTAAGAAACAAGATAAATACTTTCACTTTTTGTCTGCCTTACTGCCTTTGCTCTTCCTTTTTTCTTCCATTTCAGCACTTCATGGAGCCTTCATATTGAGAAACAAGTGGTCCCCTTTCATCAGAAAATACTAATGATTTACTCAGTTCTGGATTTCTCGACACTTAGAACATTTCAATATGGACCAGCAAACTTGCAAATCTACCTGCATACAAAGTTCCTTTCAGTTATTCCTACGTGGGCCATCACCATCTCTGTCCAACCCTCCTCTGAGTTCCAAATGATTTTCTTCTTCTCTTTTCTTAGCACTGGTGATAACATACCATGTATCCACTTCAAGTGTCTGTGCAGCTCACCAGTTAAGATGCATTACAAAAAGCCTATTTCTGCTCCCCCGCTTCCCCCTTTTTTTTTTTTTTTGGGCAGGGGGTGGTTTTGGATTTGGTTTTTGTTTTTGGAAGATGAAGCTCTGAGACATGTAAATACCTCTGGACATGCTCAAATTAGCATCTTGTGTGGGGGTCAAGACACAAGGTGGAATGAGGTCTGGAAACCAAGATTAAAAAAAAAAAAAAATCTAGATGAACCATCTTGGCCTGAGGAAGGTAGTAGGGAAAGAATACATATATAACTTGTTGTGCATACTCATGATAAATGTAAGAAGATGTTTGGACTTGATGACCCCTAGAGATCCCTTCCAACCCAGTGCATTGATGACTCTATGATTTACAGCAAGCACAGTAAAACTTCCTAATGGTAAGTGGCTTACTGACAAATACCTGAACAGGCTTTTTTGTCTGTCATTGGGGAGGTCTTAAAAAAAAAATAAGCTAGAGAATCTTCTGTCAGGGTGACACAGTAGTAAGCGGCAGTCATTCTGAGACCTCAGACCATAGCTTTCTTCAGTTCCTCTCTGAGGCTGTTTCAGTCCAGATACACAGTCCCAGACACAGAGTCCATTTTTTGAGCTCAAGTTTTAAGACAGGCAAGCACTTCTGTAAATCTTATGTTCAAATTTGCAGTGTGCTGGTTTACCCACAACATTCTCAAGGTCATCTGAAAATCTGCACTGGCACATTTTGTAATACAGAGGCTTTAAACACTTTTTTGAGCTCTTTGGTTTTCTATCAAGTGATTAGTCATTGAGACATTTAAACCACGCAATGCCAATTTAAAGAAGATCATAACACTTGGCTGTTTCAAATAGTATGTGATCTCTGGATTATCAGCAGGCCCTGTCTAACAAACAATTAGCAGTTCATCTCAGAATCACTGCTTTATCACTCTCTGTTCAGTTCTGGGAATTTACTAAAATGCCATCTGAATGGTAGTTAGATCAAAACTTTCTGTAACTGATTTTACCAAAGTTGTACTTCCCTCTATACACCATGAAATGATAAGAGAGAACTTATTTCCTGATGCTTTTGTCTGTTTTCCCACGTGTATATGAGGTGATGACCACAGCAAGGCTTCCACATCTGAACTTTCTCTGTCCCAGAACAGAACAGGAAAAAATGCCTTCTATAGAAATGAATGGGAGAAGAGAAACACTGGAAAATATCAACCAACATTTCAACTCTTGCTATGTGTTTTGTTAGAAAGAGCTTCTTTGGTCCAAAGCTGCATGAGAGCAAGAATGAAGGCTGCTGAGGAGCTGAGCTCTCACATTTTATCTAAGGCACAGGGTGTAGAATCTCTGTTCCTTAGCTGGTTCTGAATGTGATTCCTGATTCTGGATCAACAAGAGACTCAGGCATGTACATACTCCCTGGTTCCTATGCAACAGACATGGACTCTGCTCTGGATAAGGGAGTAAGTCCTGTGTAGCACCGATCCCTCTCTGAAAGAGCTTAAGAACTGTAGGGGCTTCTGGAGAAGCTATTTAAACACAGCTCAGTGAGACAGCAGCACCCAGGGGACTGGCTGCTAGAACAAACTACCTGTGTAGAGAAAGATGACATTAAAAAAAAATAAAGTTAACCAAAACCATAAATATATAGGGTGCGTATATATACACACACACATATGTATACATGTAAAATGTACAAATATGTCACCTACTTTTTTTTTTTGAGAAAAAGGAGAAGGAATTACACAAACTTTAAACAAAAGTACTGAGAAATTATTTGGTATACCTGAGAGAAAACCAAACAAAACAACCCACAAAATCAACAATAAAACAAACGAACAAAAATTGCTAACCCACAAAATCAAAACAACAAAAACCAGAGAGCTGTTCAAAAAGCTGCTCAAGTCAAGCAACATCCTCACCTTTCCCACTTCTACTACCTTTAGAGTACATTACTAGCACAAAGGGCTGTATATCCCCATTTCACTACTGTGAGATACCCCACACCCCAGGATGAGGAGGTGGTAGTTGCATAATGATACCTCCTTGCAGCAGAAGCACAAGAGAAAGTTGTACCTTGAGAGGGATTATCTCTGATAAAGAGACAGGAGGCATGATTTGCTGTATACATTTGCATGAAAAATGCTCTCCCTGTGCATTGTGCTGGCCTCTGTCTCCAGTCTGTTACAGATTGAAGCCCCTTCTTCCCTAGCGTGGGAAACCAGCGAGAGCAGACTACAAGCTCTCCAGAGTACAAAGAGCCTAGAGGTTTGTATTGTAAGAGACCTTTGCACCACTGCTGAAGTGGGACTAGGGGTCTGATTCTACCCAGCCTCCGAAGCACCACACAAGGACTTCAGCAGTCAAGACAAGACAGATTTTAAACTATGCATCTCTGGTAATATTCAAATCTCTCCACTTTTCTCTTGCTGCAAGCAACTATTGTAAAAGTCGAAGGCTCCAGCTCAATCGTCTATGCTGTCCAATCAACATGCAAAGTAGCAGAGAAAACCTTGCCTGAATAAGAATGACAAGTCCCAAAACAGAGGCTAAGATGGTGAAAACGAGCAATAGCTACACTGGAAGGGGAATGACTGATGAAACTACACACACATAAAACATATTCACTCAACATTTTTTATGCTGTTGTAACAAAGGTAGCACAAGGCCAGAAAAAAGGGGGTAAGTAAAAAGCTGACAGGTAGAGTGAAAAGGTAGGACTGTATATATCTCTGAAGAA
Organism: Psilopogon haemacephalus; assembly: GCA_013396835.1. Taxonomy (NCBI): domain Eukaryota; kingdom Metazoa; phylum Chordata; class Aves; order Piciformes; family Megalaimidae; genus Psilopogon; species Psilopogon haemacephalus. The sequence goes on along the minus strand of VWZI01008845.1, from coordinate 230,150 downwards.
AACTCTGCTCAACAAATCCCACAAACAAAAATACAACAGTCTGGTAAGGTCCAGTTCAGCACAGGCCTGCTGAGCTCACCCATGGGAGCTGGTGTACTTCTATCATCTGTTCTTTTTTGTGGCTGCTACAAAACAGAGTAGAAAATGGTACTGCCACCCAATTAAATATCCAGAGTGTTGCACCTATAAGCATGAGCCCAACTGCTGGTATACAGGGGGGGGGGGGGAAAAAAAAACCAACCACCAAAAAAAACCAACACCAAAAAAACCCTGAAGAACAAAAGAGATGAATTGTTTTCCTTTTGCACGTCACTGACAATAAACTGTATGGAAGTAGTTATCTCTCTGTATTTGCATGCGCATGGTATAATTTACTGGTATGGTTCCAAATCACCTTTTGTTAGGCATCTATACAGATTCTTATTTTGTTAGATTGCATCCCACTTTTACTGACAAAGAGTCAGGACATTTCAGTCTGTCCTTGAAATGCAAAAGCATTTCTGAGGCTGTTTACTAATGCTGAAATTTAAGTCAGCAGTTTTAGTGTCTATGATTAGTTCGACTGCACTGTTACGAAATGTGACTGTGTTCCCGCAGTGTTACCAGAAATACAACACAAAAACCAGCACTGAAGGCTATTGGTACCTTGCCTCATAGTTTCTGCAGAAGAACTGTGGTGGTTTGAGGGGTCCCAGGTTCCCTTAAGAAGGCCACAGAGACAAAGTCCGTCCAGATATCGTAACTTTGTTATTCAATCCCATAATCCTGCTAACACTTTGCTCTCTTTTCTCCCTTCCTTTCAGATAGCTGGACAGACTCTTATCTGGGTAACTATTATGGAGTAAAACCTGCCTGAGGCCTTCAAGGCCACAGCAGCAGCAGATTTCAAGGTGTAGAATCATATCTGCTTGGGCCTAATGGGAGACAATGGGGGAGGCAGGGGTGAGAAAAGGAGCACTGGGGTTTTAGTGGTTTAGCTAGGTTGGAGGGAAAGTTTTGGGGGGATTCTCATGTATCCTGTATTAGGTGTTAAGGATTCATGTATGCTGTATCTTTTCCTGAACACCTTTAAATATAACTTCTTTGTCTTCTTCTCCAATTCAGCAATAATTATTTTACTGCCTTTCTAAAAAAAAAAAAAAAAAAAAAAGGGTAAAATAGTCAAAATCTGTTGCACTCTTAAACCAAAAAAGTACGGTAAGAACTCAGCTAGAAAATCTGCAAATTACAAATATCATCATAGAATACTGAATATTTCAAAGTAAATATGATAAATATGTCTACAAAAGCCAAGCAGTATACATAGACTTAATTTGGGATGTATGTACTAATTAATCCTAATACTACTCTGCATCTCATTTCGTCACCACAGCTAGATCTAGACAGCAAATCTCCCTGAGTGAGCTTGGGACAGTTATTAATAGAGAGAGCGCCTGGGCTGGCTCAGGAAAGTGCTCACTCAGTGTATTTCACAGTCTCTGCTCACAAGGTTTTGGCGAAATCACCACCAAGCCCAGCTGCTCTGCTGCTATTGCTGTCCCTGGTGGACCTGCTGGCTGCCCTTGCAGAGGTGTGTCACCTCGATTTCTCAACTGCTCCCATAGCTCTTTGCTTGCTCAAAGCTTTTCTTACAACATAAACAGATGTTATTAGTCTCACGTAATGTCGAGCTACAAAAACATCAGTTGTACTCTCTTCCCAATATAAACTTGGACTTCATAAACCTTTTTAACTGCACAAAGTAATAAATTTAAATCTCATTCCATATTAGATGAAAAAAAAAGCATAGAAATTATTTTAACCCACATGCACCTGAGAATAACTAGTTATTGTTAAATTATTTCTCAAAGCTTTCTTATGAACAAGGAAGTTCTTTCCTTTTGTACAGATAGTTCAATGAGTTCTTTTTGAATATTACACAAAGCATGTCCTTTGCCTCAAAATAATCCTTATGAATACTAAATTAAAATAATCAATTTGATGTAAAATATTATGTAAAAATGATAACATCAATGTAATTTAAATTAAGTATTTTCACAGATCAAATTATTTAACAGTTTACGGTAATATTCAATGCAATACAGCTACATTAAGATTATAATCTTCAGCTGACTTCAACATTTCTGTCAGAAATAAATGGAACTGAGTTAATAATTAAGAAAAGTATCTTAAATGTTTAAAGTAAGTTGTGAAATTTGCAAAACAAACTATTTGATAGGTACTTTTCCTTTGGTTCTGAAACACACTACGATTTGTTCCTAAATGAATCAGGATGATCTAAAATATTTATTTTCCTTGGAACTGACAGTAACATGTCAAGAGTCTTATCAGCCAAGAAGACAGGGGCCTTTCAGTCCATTTGGACTTCAGGATTACTACTGCCAAGAAATAAAACAACCCCTTTGCCATTCAGTCATCTGCATGCAGCATAGTTATGGTTCAGTGTGTTGGAGTCTCCTCACTGGAGTACTTTGAGCAAAATGTCTAAGGCACGTGGTAATCCAGAATAAATAAAGTCACATGTATGTGTGCACTTGGAAAGATTTCTTGGGCTCTGTGTGTCTGGAATGACTTCTGTTTCTCTGGTCTACTCTTGTACTAGTAAAGAAAGGGCTTCTAAAACACAAAAGAACATGAACTCCAAACATTTCCTTTTTAATTTAATCAGGAAAATGAAAAAGCAAAATTCCAAGGAGAAGCTGCAATAAAATTAGCAGGTAATAATCCTGTCTTTCTTTAAAAAAAAAATCAAATCATAATAATATGACAGTATTGCATACTACTCTACATAAACACTGCAATGCCAAGCTCCAGTTTAAAACATCTACACACTGTTAAAAATGATCCAAGCTCAAGATGCCATTTCTAAAATAAAAAGGCAGTGGCCTGCCAACTGGCACTCTGACTTATTTCTTTATGTTAATTTTAGATGTAAAAATTAGTAAGTATAAAGCAACAGTTTGTAATTAGCTAGTTCTGATAAAAACAGTAACTATATACTACCTTTTCTGATTCAGGGCCTCCTTCAGCCACCGTAAGAACTGAACCCCTGAGACAGTCAGTCTTTGAGATCATTGCTACAACTGCTACTCAGATTCTCAAGAAACTGGTTCATCTCAAAGTGGAAAAGCAACACTTAACAGTCTCAGAAATGCTTGCAAGTCTAGAGTGTTCCTGGGCTAATCTCTTCATCGTGCAGGCATAGATGAGGAATGAAAGCACAGCTATCCAGTTCAGAGGTGAGAATATACACCATAGTGAGTGTGTCACTTTACTTGCCTATTTCACCATGCTGCTGTTCCAGTGGGAAACTCGTCTTATTAAGTATCGAAAGCAAGAAGAAGACAAATTCTGCAAAGATGGTGCATCAGGCTCTCTGAGTCTATATCTAAGAGCTAATTTTCTAGTATCAGTAATATCAACATTAAGGATACATAGAAAAGCAATTCACATGACTAAAGGACAGTTTGAAATGCCTTTTTTTAAGACTAGGAGTAATCTGAGTTAGCACTTTTTATGAGGAAGGGTGGTCTGGAGGCAAGAACACAGGCCTAGGATTAAATAAAGATTTTTCTCTTGAACATCCTGCAACCAACCAGCATAACCTGTAGAAAGTCAATGAGAACTTGATTTCTATAAAGATTTTTGCATCTCTTACCTGCTTGAGTTATGCTTCTCATACAAGCAGCTGAAGAATAAACAGGAATCTTCATCTCCAACAAAGTCAAGTAATGATGTCTCTAATAAAACACACTCTTTCCTTGAGAAAATGGAGCACTGAACAAAGCCTTCCACACTCATTTCTAGGCAAGTTACTGGAGAGAGTACAACAAAGGGTTGCAAAGATGATTAGGGGATTGGAGCATCTCTATTACAAGGAGAGGCTGAGAGACCTGGAGCTTTATAGCCTGCAGAAGACTAAGAAGTGATCTTATTAATGCTTATCAGTATCTAAAGAGCAGGTGTCAAGAGTAGTGGGACAGTCTCTTTTCAGTGGTCCTCAGTGATAGGACAAGGAGTATGGGCACAAAATGGAACACAGGAAGTTCCACCTAAACATAAGCAAAAACATCTTCACTTTGAAGGTGATGGAGCATTGGAACACACTACACAGAGGTTGTGGAGCTTTCTGCCCCTCTACTCTGCCCTGGTGAGGCCACATCTGGAGTACTGTTCTGGGCACCCAGTTCAAGAGGGATGTAGAACTGCTTGAGAGAGTCCAGCACAGAGCCACAAACATGATTAAGGGAATGGAACATCTCTCTTAGGAGGAGAAACTGAGGGAGCTGGGGATCTTTAGCTTGGAGAAGACTGAGAGGTGACCTCATCAGTGTTCATAAATATGTATAGGATGAGTGACAGGAGGATGAAGCCAGGCTCTTCTTGGTGATGCCTAATGACAGGACAAGGGGCAATGGGTGGAAGTTGAGGCATAGGAAGTTTCATGTAAACTTGAGGAGGAATTTTTTCACTGTGAGAATGACAGAACACTGGAACAGGCTGCCCAGGAGGGTTGTCTAGTCTCCCTCTCTGAAGGTATTAAAAACCCGCCTGGACACGTTCCTGTGTGATCTGGTCTAGGTGATCCTGCTCTGGGGCAGGAGAGGTTGGACTAGATGATCTTTCGAGGTCCCTTCCAGTCCCTGACATTCTGTGATTCCTTCTTTGGAGACTTTTAAAACCCAACTGGACATATTACTGTGCAATCTGATCTAACTGAACTTGCTTTAGCAGGGTCGATCCTTATAGGTGCCTTCCAACCCCTACCATTCTGTGATTCTGTGACCTTTTTTCATTTTGCAGGTCACAGTGCCCCAAAACCAGAACAGGCAGACAACTCTTTGAGGTAAGAAATCTTTACCCAGAGGTTGCAAAAGCCTTCTTGGGGCTTTACTGTCAACTTTGTCAATGGAATTCAAGGTCAGAGTAAAGAATGTTCTGCCTAACCTTCACCTAGGGAAACACACCCTACTAGATAATGGACATAACTGCTGTGCTATGAATTGATAAATTTATGAGCACATCCAGCAGCTTTATAGTGTGTGAAACTTATTTCAGAGCCACTTTGTATAAACTTAACATTTAAATTCAGACGTAAAATGAATACTCTGCTTGCATATTTCATGGAGAAATGAAGGCTCAGCCTAAGGCTTGTAAATACTTTAAGATCCTCAAATTCTAAAAGAAGGGTGAGTAGAAATACAAACGATTATGAGCCAGCACATTACAACTTCATTCTGCATTAGATATTGCCAGCTATTTGAAAAAAAGGCTTGTCACACATGCTTACTAATGGAGTAATCTCTGATCCTCAATGGTCCAAGGGCAGCAATATTGAAGGTAGTACATGAGAAACAATGATTCTGATTTTCCTTAACTTGTTTTTACTTTTGAATTTCTCAGGCCTCAAAAAATGACAGAGGATCAGGCAGGCATTGCACTGCCTACAAAGGGATAGTGACTACTATAGCCATAGATGTTGGTATTATTAGTTTCATATTTCTAAACAATGTCAGAAGATAGCAGACACCTCTGGAACCTCTGACCTAAATTTTGAGACACTGTTTATAGCATGGAATAGCATTTCTCAGAAAGAGAAGGGGGGTAAAGGAGGAGGTATCTTCTTAAAAGAATTACAAACACTTTCCACTCATGTGGGTTACCAGGCACTGTTTTGCTTCCCGCTTAGCACAGATAAGCCATACTTCCACAGTTTAAGCTACCAGAAGCTGGCTTTGATGCTGACAGAAGCAATTCATCTTGTCTCATCTTCAGTCACTCTGACCCTCTCTTATACCAGACTACATATTCATGAAGCCCTAAAATGCTGAGAGGACACAGCCGAACCAGCTGATCCAGTCTGGCCAAAGGGATATTCCATGCCGTATGACATCAGCTCAGATATAAGACTGAGGTGAAAGAAGGAAGTCTGGGGAAGATTCATCCATGGCATCTGTTCTCCAGAAGTAATGACCAAGTATAGAGAGCCCTGCTTTCCAAGACCAAAACATTATCCAGCTGATGGGAAGTAGAGATTAACATCTCTGCTTCTGCTTCCACGCTGTCTATTGCTTTTGCTTCTTTTCATTATTAAATTGCTTCTATCTTATAACTGATCTTTGTTATATTTTCCCCCTCTCCCCTGTCCATTTAAGAGGGGGAGTGACAGAGCAGCTCTGGTGGGCATTTGGCACTCGGCTGGGTCAAAACCACCACATTTGGGTATTCACTGGTTCCTACAAGATTCCTAAGATTCAGTTTTTCACAATACAAAAATTGCAGCCAAATGAAAAATCCAGTAGCAAATTTACCACAAGAAATAAGTGGGTTTTTGCACACTCCAAAATTAAACTTTGGAAGTCATTGCTACAAGATGCTTTGAATATCAAAAGGACAAATGAATACAGAAGACACAGATAGTGGCAAAAGAGACTCTTGGGGGCTATGCAACAACTCCAAAATAGTGCCAGACTTCAATCTGTCTGCACAACAAATAACTCAAAGGAAACTGAGATGGCTCACTGTCTGCTTACCCTCTTCTTACACTTTTTTTCCTGGACATCTAATGTTGCCCACTGCCAAAGAAAGAACACTGGACTGTAAGTGTGTTTAATTCAACGCAGTGCAGGCCTTTTTATGTTCTGTGATGATCATGGACGCTGCTGGCACATGATTAATTTAAAACTGAGAGGCAAAGCCCATCTGCATTTTGGAATCAAGACAATGATCCTAAAATAGCTTATACTTAGCTATTGAGAAAGTGAATCAAAGCCCTTTGAGAAAACCCTCTCATAGATATTAACAGACTTGAATTGCAGACTACAGCATCATTTTTGAAAAATCCCAAAATAAACACAGCTATTATTGGTTAGAAATAGGGCTTAACTAAACCTCCAGAGCTCAACACTTCTGTCTTTCGAGAATACAAGGTGAAATCTACCCTAAACTAGACACAACCAACATCCAAACTAAAAATTCTAAGAGACTAATTGTAAAGCGAACAATGATAGAAAAGACAGAAGTGGCTCTGATGCCTGGTATCCATCACATGTAACCTCCAGATGACATGAATTACTCTGAAGAAGTGATATTTTCTTTCCATTAACTATGAAGGCAATCCAAGTGTCGAATTTACATGCAGAACTCTCCATTAATATTGTCTAAAATCAGACTAGATGAATCCCACAGCCCTGGAGTCTCATTAACTCGACTAACATAACTTTTACCTGTACCTATTTTGCAAACCAAACTCCTCTATGTAGTACAATATTTGCAGAACAAATTCGAAAAAGTGCAAGGGCAATTTTATTGATAAATAGTAAATTTTGAGGTTACTGAACCCAAGGCTCAGAGAATGTTGTAAATGTGCTGTAGCTACTTACATCAGTTTTAGGTCGTGCTCCAGCTGACACTGGGTAAGGCAAACAGTCTAGATGCTGATAGTTTGCTCTTCTATTTTTCCAAGATCCCTTTTCTTGATGACCTCCATAAAAGCCTGTCTCCACTTGATCAGGGCACTGCAAGAGAATTTTTAAAACCCTGTAAATAAAGGCAAGTCATAAATATTTTTAATGTGAACTGCTAGATAAAAACACTGGAATTTTATCTTTTTTAAGCCATTTTTCTCTGATGCAAGGTAAACATTTGGTCTTGAACTTTTCCTTAAAACCACCTGCTCCATCTGTTAGACATCCAGATACTATATAATTTCCTTAACAGCCAATATATGCACCATAAGAACTAATGAATAGTAGTACACCTTTCTAATACCAAGGAACTGAACCACTTCTGCCTTAGAAATTGATTTACCCAGATTATTTAAAACTATCTTTCCACTTTTTTTTCCATGTTTAAATCAAAGAGAGATCCAGCAAGGTCCTATTTTCAAATCACAGACAGTGAACTTTACAAACTCACTTTTCCACATCCCCTAAACCTGGGGACATCTCACTCCCTGGCCTAATTCTTGGCCCACACACATCCAGGCACACCAAATGCAACACTAGGGAGAGACCAACTGTACAACATTCCCCTCATGTATCCTGGTTTGCCTCAAAAGAACAATGAGGTGTGGAAGCAACAAGTAAGCTGCGTTGCAATCCAGCAAAATTTGCTCTAGAAACATCAGGGAACTAGGATCATGGGTGCACTGCAGAGCAGCCCCAAGACCTTGGGTACAATCAGTCAAAATCAAATGCTGTCCATTTTCTTTCTGCTCCCTTTGAAAAGAGAAACAAATTTGCTACTGGTCTTAATCAGCAACTGTCTAGTTCCCAGTTAGTATATTTTTAGGAATGTTTTGGAGGGTTTGAAAAGCTAACAAAAAGAACCAGTATGTGGCCCAAAAAAGTCTGCAGACATGTTACTGCAGAAGAATTAAGATGTCTAAGTTAAAGTTTTATTCAATGAAAGTCCTATTTTATAGTATAAGATGGGGTAATAACAATCAAACAGAATTTCCCTATCACTATCCATGAATGATACAGAACTTAAACTGAGAAACGTGATTCTCATCCTTCAGATCTGCTGGTTTTTCTGTACTGAAATTGAGTACTAGACATCAAGTGGCAATGAAGTAGATGTATTAAACAAGAAAACATGCTGTTTACAGCAAGAGCGTTTTATCTGTGCTGTCTCATTTACAATGTACAAAGTTCTATATACAAAGTTTTTTTTCATAGCAGAAGTGCAATTGTTAGATGAACAGTACTGTTAACTGCTGTTTTCCAAAGCTAGCAGTTTTGCTGTTAGTACATGTAGATAGCCCATTTTTTGCTGCTTAAATCATGTATTTGTTGTACTGGTAAGAATATTTCAGAAAATTATTTGATGACAGATTTTTTTTTTAATCTTTTCTGGATGACATACTGAGTCATCGAACCAGTGTTACTGCTCCATACTATTTACCAGTAAAAAAACTGACCAGCCGTAACTTGCAGATCACACAGCTATAAAGATAGACCATCTCTTACCTGTCTATAAGTTATTACTTTTCAGGAAACACCTAAAATACTGCAATGTGCCCTACAGTTCATCAAAATACTGCAATATCCCCTACTCTCATCCAGTAACTCCCATAACATTTATTCACTCGATTAATTTTCATTAGACAAATAAACACATGGCAAATGATACAGCAGTCATCTCCTTTGGAGAACTCAGGTCTACAGGCTGGCCTTGCACCTGTAAGCACTACACCCAAAGTAATTGGACATCATAATTTATTGCATCAATTTCCAGTTTATATAACCAAAATAGGATAAAAGAACCCATAAGTGGCTCACCATTTTATAGAAGCAAAATTAACTGAAACAGGTGAAGTTTCATTGTGTGTGCCAAGAGTAAAATATTTGATATGTGTGGAGTAAATTAAGAGCTATAATAAGAAATATGGAGCAAACTGGATGAATTGATTGAAGACAAATTACTCATAAAACCTGTAAAAAACAAGACTTTTTTTGGTTGTTTTTTTTCATGGCAACTACCATTTTGAGATTTGCAAAATCAGTTTCTTCATAATAAATTCTTGGAGAGATTTAGGAGTATGTATTTCTCCTTTATGGTTATATGGGAAGACTAAGATCAACCTATTCTGAGGTACATTATTCTTATATGTTTAAGTTAGGGCAAATGATTCTGTTGTCTTACAAGTAGCTTTGCAGAAGACAGCAAACTACGCCCCATCATGGGTTCCACAATATATTGTCCCTGACTCCTTTCTTGCTTCTGATCTTGCTGGTCTCATCAGGAAGACCTTTGTGTTAAGTGACTTATCCAATTCCTGTAATGAAACTGGCTCCTGGAGATTTGAAGGATGCTTCCAGGCTGCCAAGTAGGGCCATGATAAAAACGTAGCTGATTCTCATTTGCCTGTCTACAGACAGTTAAAATGAAGAAAGCTCTCTTGCTTCAGAGTGGGAAGATGATATGACCTGATAAACAGGAGTGTAACTGCTCAAGCATCATATTAAGAATAATCATAATTTTGGAATTTATGTAGAATCTTTTTGTAATCTTGTAATCTTTTTGGTCTTATCCAAACAGATGAGAATACTGGTATGCAAAACAAGTGTGCCAAAACCATCAAAACTGGCTTGGAGGTTGGTTTCATCAGCACAGTAAGCATGACCAGCTCAGTATCATGAGCACAGGTTTTGTGGCGTGGGTCGTATATCCCAGGAAGAAGGCTGTGCCTAAAGTCCTGGTCTCTCAGATGTCTCACCACTAGGTTTCAGTAAAAGAACTGTAATCACCTGTGATGCTGGTGCTGGTATTTTCTGTGCATCTGCTTTTGATAATGTTCTTATCTGTACCAAACGGCATGTGAAAACATCCGTTTTATTTTTCTGTTGTCTACATGCTGTGTGCCCTTTATTGATTATTCCAGCAATGGATTTGAAGTGTAGTGTCCTATGATGTTTCAGTCATCATAGAAAAAAAAATTATATGCCTAACCACACTGTGGCTTTTACCTTAGTAGAACAGGCACAGCCATAAAATCACTGGTTACCAAAACCAGACTTTAACACAATGGCAGGTGCTTAAACTCTGATGGCTTGGATTTCACTTTCAGGCAGAAAAGCAGACTACACTGCCACTGTATTTTGACCAGAAGACATTGAGCAGACTCTGACAAGAAGACAGAACATTGTCCATTAATAGACAAGTTAATGACAAAATTAATTCAGTTGGACAGAGCTGGTTCTGGCTTACTGACATACAGTAAGAAAGAAATGAGAGAGAGTAATGGCCACTCTGCAGAATATGAAAACACAATCTGCAAAGCACAACATCGAGATGCAAGATTCTGAATATCCCACCCTGAGAGGCGTGAACGTCTGCACTGTAACCTACACATCTGCTTAAAGAATCTACTTTAATGAAGCAACGAAGAAACAGCAGCCATGGCAAAAGCATTCAAACAACCTCACTTTCCCCAAGTAACTGCAAGCCAGCACTAATATTCAGAGCTGCAAACCCAAACAACTCTATCTCAAGAACTGACTTTAATCATAGCCTAAAGCAGAGAACAAACACTCCTACTTCTCACAGCTGCTCGCTCTCCAGTTACTTGCTTCTATAAAAAAATCTTGCTTATCAAAAAATTATTAAAACTGTATCATTGCTCCTTAATCTCATTTGCTTTCAAAATAAAAGCTTGGAAAATTGTGTCACCTGCCATCAGAAAATATTCTTAACTAGACGAATGCAGCTCTAAGTCAAATATTCAGATAAAATAAAGAAATCTATTAATAAAACTCTTAATAAAGATACATAATATAACAAATGTAAATAGGCTAGCATTGGAACTTCAAAATGACAATATTCTATCTTGAAAAGCTATCCAATGCAATTATATGGATTCAAATTCAAAACAAAAAAAGAAAGGAAGACATTTAGTGATTTTAAGCCATACTGTCAGAAAAAAACATTTCATACTACTGTATTTCTGGTTATTTGGTCAACAATTATCTAATGAAAATAAAGATTTTGTTATTACTGTAACCTACTTCATCCTTGAATGTGAGCTCCTCAGCCTATTCAGGAACACAACCAGATCTGAAAACCATGGCATGATGAGCATCTGAATGCTAAACATTAGAAAGCCTAACATACAACACATGCTTTCTTACCAGCTGCTTGTGCCTTTTGGTAGAAGGAGTACTAGAGGGAGAAGAGCCAGCACTCAGAGCTTCTTCAATATCTAAGTTCAACTGTTCCAGTTTCTTCATAAGACACAACATAGAGTCTGACCACTCAGATCCTTTTTCAAGTTGAATCTAAAAGAAATCAAACAAATGTGTAGTGTTAAAACATTCAACGCTTTTTTAACCTGAAGGCTTATTTTGCTTCTAGCCCTCAAAGAAAAAGCTGAGCCGTTTTTCCCCTGGCCTTGAGTAATATTTCTCCATTTAGAAAGCTTCAACTATCACTTCAAACCTGATGACACACATTCATAGCTGTCCTTCCTACTCAAATGATCATTCCACTTCTGTATATCCAAATGACTTTCTCACACATCATCTTGGGTGAAATACTGCCAGCTCAAGCTAAGCAGAACCAAGACCAAACTCAAAATAACTTAAATGTTTCCTCCTTAATCCACTTCTATTCTAACATCTCTCCACTGACTGCTTGTTGTCAGTAAGAATTAGAACACTGAAGGTCATCATGTCTTCTGCATTTTAGTCCTTACTATAATTCCAGACTTCAAGTCCTCCAGCTTTCTTCCGCTCATCTGTTGAGAATACCTCCTTGGTTTTCATGGATGCATTTTCCCCTTTTATCTGAACTGCTTCATTGCATAATAAAAACATTAATCCATTGTAGTGTAACTGCCAAAAAATACTTTACTTGTTCCTTATTTCCCGCAAAGTCCTTCCCAGTGTTCCAGTGACCTCCCCACCCTTAAACATCTTTTCATAGTAGTTCCTGAGCATGCCACTGTACTATGCCCTGTTTTCCTTATTCAAATTACTTCTAATGATCCACAAGAAAAACACAGTCACACCGACCTCCCTGTCATCACAAGCAGCTACTGCTTCCCAGATTAGTCCTTCTCCTTAAGCTACTTCAGTTCTTTCATCTTCCTTCCTTTCACAAATACAGATCTTTGCACAGAGGATAATTTAATAGCAAACGATTCTAAATGACTGAGCATAAAAACAGTAATACTGAGTTGCCATCCTACCAAAAGCCTAAGAAGCATCATACCAACACTCCATAATGCCTAGGGGAGATACATGAACATTGTTATTATTCTCATCTGATAGATCTTTATGGCAATTTATTTCCTCAGGAGACTTTCAAAAGTGGGATGGAGAGATAATTGTAACTTGCTTGCTATTGTACAAAAAAAGATCAGTAGTGTGCTGAGACACAGTACTACTATAGAACTGCTCATCTTCATGAGAGCAACTGACAAAAAGGCGTCAAATCATCAGACACCCAGTCCCATATTACCAATAAATGCATGCTCACTTCACAGAATCACAGAAACATCCAGTTTGGAAAAAGTCCTCAGGATCACCTTCAGAGAGGTTAGTATCTTTGTAGGGATTGTTTTGAAGCACATGAAATTAAATATCCAATCTTTAGTTTTCCAAATTGTTTTGGAATTTCCCAAATTTTTGCAATCTCTGAGTATTTTTCCTGAAGTGGTGCTAAAAGTGCTAAACTGCACTTCAACTCAAATTATTTAAATGGATACTTTAATTTTCATTGTCTTCCCAACCATTTTAAAGTAAAATATAGGATGTCCCACAGAAAAGCGAGTCTCAAAAGACACTCTCATTGAATCGATTCAATACGATGATCTTACACAATAAATACGTGTGTTGATACATGTCTACCCCACTCCTTTTTAAAACAAAGATTATGCATTTCCCTGTAGTTATGCTTCCTCATGTAATGATCTTTAGAATACTAAAGAATGCACAAAAAAAAATCACCAAGGACAAGATACACAAATCAACATACACTAAACTGAATGTAGACAGTCTCTCAAAATACAACATGAAGGTTGCATTTCTCAACACAGTTAAACAGTAGTTAAAAAAAAAAAAAGAGCTTTAAAAACATAAGCTTCCTTACCAGTCATGAACAATTCTGAGGCAACAATTACACATAGAAATTAGTAACTTGTAATTGATTTAATGAGCTATGCTAAAATTGCAATTGCCAGGTTACAAACATTGAAGGTTACATTAGAAGTTTGGGTTTCTGAGTTCAATAAAAAGTAGCAGTGACTTACACAAGTGCAGAGTCCATTTTCTGTCCCATTACAGGAAAGTGTATTTTGGTGGACTAGAGAGGTATCTATAATGTAGTATTTTCCATAGAAAATACAAAGATGAAAATTCCTTAACACTTTCAGAAAGACTTCAAAATACTTCTAAGACACTCCAAACGCACATAACAATACACATGATATCGCGTTTAAAA
>VWZI01008845.1:191088-216175 GCA_013396835.1 Psilopogon haemacephalus | reverse complement strand
CCCCCTTATTTTTATAAATGTCTTGGCCCAAACTGGAACTATCGTAGCCTTCTCCATTCAGTTTCCTTGTTTAGTTCAGTCAGAGTCTGTATTGTGTCTATTAAGGCCATAAGGAGAGAGATGGGTTTTCATTATCCTTCAAGAAAAGGCCAAATGAGGCCTAATTAACAAATGCCATTCAAGAACTGGAGATCTGGAACAAACGCTGATTGGCTACCTATTTCAAAAGTTGCCTGAAATTCCTGCTGAACAGCAAAAACATTATACTACTTACATTCAAAAATATACTGCCTGCACAGCAGGACTTCTAAACAGTGAAAAAATTCTGTCTAATCCATTCAAGAAGAACACCACTCCCCAGTGTTTATCCCTAGTAACTAGACTGGATGCTATCAAAGTGCTCAGAAGAGCTAAGTATCTTGTCTATCCTGCCCATAGCAACTGTGACGGCAGCAAGGATGAGAGTATCTTTGGAAGCTTTTGTGTCTTGCTCTTCAGGAGGAAAAAAAGTCTCACTCTAAATTATTTGAGAATCATGGTCTGCTTTATTAATTATTTCTGCCCCTAAACAGATGTACATGGAGAGCACTGCTTTCCATATACTCTCAAGGTCCTCTTCCTTTGTTGAAACTACAGTCACTTACAACTGCATAGGAATGCCGTTTACTTTTGAAGAACCTAAAAAGCTTAGACAGAGAATTGTGTTACAGGACATTTTTTGTGTTATCTCAGAATATAGAACCATTTAGGCCAAAAAAGACCATTAAATCATCAAGTCAAACTGTTAACCTAAGACTCCCAAGATCGCTACTAAATTGTCTGCACCACACCACACCTACATGTCTTTTAAATCCCTATCTCTCTTAAATCAAGGGATGGTTACTCAACTACTTCCCTGAGCAAACTGTACCAATACTTGACAACACTTTCAATTAAGAAACTTCTCCTAACAACCAATCCAATCTAAATCTATCCTAGTGTCACTTGAGGCTGTTTCCTCTTGTCCTATCCTGGGCAGATGGGACGTGGAACGTGAGACTAGAGAATCCCACCAAAAAAAAGGGTTTTCTTAAGTGGAGCAGCCTTGTCTATGAAGATCTTGTCATACATTAGGCAGAGAATGACATATTTGCTTTGAAAGTGATCTCCTTCACCACACACATTTATGAAGTCCCACACATTCAGACAAAAAAAGAATAAAAAAAAAAAAATTGTAAAATTGAAGAATTCTGTGCTAAATATAAAATTAAGTGGCATGCACTTCCTCAAACTTATAGCAGTTGTAAATGCAACCACTACATTTCAGGTAAGTTATTCTGTATGAAGAATTAATCCAACTGTTTGATACTTACTAAGACACAATTTTGCAATCAGGTAAACATAAAATTTAATTGTAGGTTGCTATTTCCTAGAGAGAGACTACAACTTGTTTCGGAACAACAACATGTACACATATCCAGATTCTGTGCTCACTTTAACAGCTAAAATTTCAGTACAATCAATAACAAGTTTCAGAGGTAAAACAGGGCACAAGATTATGGCCCATCACCTAAATAACTTCTTGTTCTTTCATTAGATTGAGAAGTAAATACATTTCAGACATTCAGCTATTTGTGCCTTCTAGACCAAAGGCTTCTGAACTGTTTTTCAGCTTTCAAGTGTACTTCGCTAATCTTATTCAGCAAAAACATCTGTGATAAAAGGCATATTTGTTTCAATGTTTTGCCCATGAAGCTTATTGCAATAGGCATAATAGCTGCCAGCAAATCTAAATTTAAATTGAAAGAATGTGACAGAAGTGAGCAAGTCCATATAGAACACCCAGAGGTCAGGGTTAACCTCACTGCCAGACTCCATCCTATACTATAAGTAGAAAGGCTTCCAAGCAAAGCCTCATGAGAAAATTACACAACTCTAAATTTATCTGATAACTTCTGGCTTTCACTTCAAGAACTCTGAATATGTACAATTGTTCTGAACATTAATGTACTGGACAATTTTGAGTAATAAATTAGTAGCCTCACAATAAAAAATACCAGGGCTATTTAGACCCGTCCCTAACTTTAAATCATTTTAGATAAAATTTACTCTGATGCCAGATCAGCAAGGAATGATTTTGAGGAAGTATTTCAGAGCCTAATATCTTATTTTGCTTGTTGCATTCATGAGGCTCCTCTGGTCTCAAAAGCAGCTCTGTGTAAAAGAAAGTCTCACAGCCACTGGTAGCTTTGCCTGTGGGGGCTGGAGAAGGAAGACAGATCGGTTCCTTAAAAAAAACCAAAAACAAAACAACAAACTTCAAAAAACCAGTATTCAGAATACAAAGAGGTTTTTAATTCTCAAAATAGATTTGTGTGTCTTCTGTACTGAAGACAAAATATTTCAAAGGGAATTTTCCCTCATATCCCACTATAGTATTGATCAAGTATTTACAGAACTTTAGACAGACAACTAACTTGTGGCACCTTTGCTCTAAACAATGGGTGAAGCAAACTGCAGTTAGCAACCTTTTCACTTTTAAGAACTGTATTTGCTATCCCTCTGAAATGATCAGGCAAAGGCTCTTCACTGCCTGATCTTTGTCTGCAAAGTCAGCAGACAAAACCACATGCATAGCTTGTTAACCGGGAAAAATGAAGATCCTCAGAAATATCACATAAAATTCAGAAAAATTTCGATTCTTCTGATGCCCAGAACACGGAAGCATTCACTTAAGATGGGTTACTAGGACATCAAATTTTCCCAAAGAAAAGGTACAGAAATACTATTATGAATATAGTATTAATTTAATTGCATTTTAAGGGAAATACCTTTTCCAGGATTAACTCTTTTCCTCTTTACATGTCTTCCGTATGTACGTGTATGGAACTTTGTTTTTCCTTCCTGCCCAGTCACTTTCCCCTTTGTTGTTTACTGACCAAGGGCACACTGACCTAAGCTACTGATTTCTTCAAACAGGTTTTCAAACGTGGAACAAGCTGTACCTGTACAAATCTAATGAATTGTCCTGAGTGATGTTCTAGAGCAAATTAAATTGATTTGTTAAAGGATCTTAAGGTTGTTTCTGTTTTTTCTCCATTTCCCCTTACAGGGCACTTAGTTGATCCTTTTTCACTAAACTTAACTGTGCATTTCTACATCTTAAGTGTCTGCATTTTAGTAAAGCACTAGCTATGTCTTTGAAGATGACAACTATTCAATATAGAAAAATACTGTGGAAATGCTAACTTCAAGACAAAGGACAAGGATATACACTTGCGGGTTTTTATAATTAAAAGGTGTACAACTGAGAAGAAAAACAATCCTGAAAAGGTGGCACATGAGAAAATAGTGTAACGCAACCCTTATTTCACCTTTTTGACTTTTTAAAGACAGCTCAGAAATAGATGCAATTACTTTTTATAACAGCTTTTAATCTCTCAGTCAAATAGCAAATTTAGCCTTTAATTTGCATTCAAGACATTGATTTGATCTTTCATAACTATAATGTCCACTGTATAAAAGAAAATAAAATCCTTAAGTCCCATCTCTCTTCCAAGGGTTCCTGCATCAGTTGTTAAGGACTACTGCTCTAAGCCAAACAGGACAGGAGACCTGGTACCAGCAGAATCTTCCAAATAATACCTTATGATATTATCTTATGCAAATATTTCCCAGATGAAGAAACCTGAGCTAATTTCTGCGACTGAAGGTCCTAAGCTGTACCAGCATGGTGAGAGATTGGAAGGAACAAATTAAAACAAAATTAAAAAAAAAAAAAGAGGAATTGAGCTGAAGAAGTGTGAGGTAAAATGCTTTGGAAAACAAATACACACTAATGCAGAAATTTCGAAGTGCAGTAGCCCACTGTCCCAGACAGCCTAATATGAAAACTCTACACAGGTTTGTTTCCAGTAAAAAACAACTACTCTCGGATTCGACGTCTCATTTTAAAAACTACAATTTAAACTGGCATGTAGTCGCTTTTTACATCAAACTCTAATTTGGGTTTGCTCCAACAATTAAAAAACCCTTTCTATTTTCCCATTTCATAATGCCTACAGCAATTCTCCACCTTCTAGCAAATTATGATGTCAAGAACACCAAATTTCAGAGACTGTGTGACAAGTCAGTACTGCTGATACATACTACAGAACTGGCACCTGAGCAGCCAGACAAGCTGCCCTAATTGACATCTGCTCCTGTTTCAGCACATGAATTATCCCCTTGAGTTATCTAATCTTTAGCTGCTTCAGTGTGGATTCCAGCTCATCATTTGCTTATTCTAACTTCATCTTGTGAGGCAGTGGAAGTGAATTGTGCTTCTTGCATCCCACACACCTGCTCTAAAGCAGTAGTCAAATTCCTGATGCTGTTCATCTGCATTTGGTTTGGCACCATTTGCAACTGCACTTTTATCTGTAAAACATAAGTAGTTCACACATAACAGGTATTAAGATGCACTTAACTTTTCCTTCAATGAAAAGCTAGTAACTTCAAAATACAGTAACACTTAGCATGATCACACTGAAAAACATAATCAGCTTGTGCCTATTTGCAGAAGCTGATTATCTTCCTGCAGTTCTTGCTGACTATGCAACAGTGTGTTTCAGACTGGATTTCATAAAAGCCACGTGTCACTCCACTAAATTCACCAAAAAAAGTTAAATACTGGAATACTGACAGATCTTCCTCTCTAGTGCATCCTCCTGAAAAAGCTGACAGCCCATGGCTTGGGCAGGTGCACCCTTCTCTGGGTTAAAAACTGTCTGGATGACCTGACAGAGACTGGTCATGAAGTGCCACATCCAGGTGGTGTCTGGTGAGCAGTAGTGTCCTGCACTGATCAGTAGTGGGCCCAGTTCTATTCAACATCTTTATTACTTCAATGAGGAAACTGAGTCTACCATTAGTAAATTCACAGATGACACCACGATGTGGTGAACAGTCTATCTGCTGGAAGGTACAAAGACCTACACAGGCTGGGTAGATGGGCTGAGGCCAAGAGTATGAGGTTTAACAAAGCCTACTGCAGCGTCTTACCCTTTGCCCTCAATAACCGTATGCAGCACTACAGACTGGGGGATGAGTGGCTGGAGAGCAGCCTGGCAGAGAGGGACCTGGAAGTGGTGGTTGACGCTCAGCTGAACAGTAGCCAGCAGTGTGCCAAGATGGCACAGAAGGCAAATGGCATCTTGGCCTGTATCAGGAGTAGTGTGGTCAGCAGGATGTAATTCTGCCCCTGAACTCAGCACTGGTGAGGCCTCACCTCAAGTGCTGTGCCGTTTTGGACCACTCACTTCAGGAAGGATACTGCAGTGCTGGAACCAGTCCAGAGGAAAGTGATGAGACTGGCAAGGGGACTGGAGAGAATGTCTTACAAGGTGAGACTGAGGGAGCTGGGGTTGTTTAGCCTGGAAGACCTTATCATACTCTACAACTACCTGAAAGGAAGTTCTAGTAAGGTGGGGGTAGGGTTCTTCTGCCAAGTAGCTTGTGACAAGAGGACATGGCCTGAAGCTATGCCAGGGAAGGTTCAGGCTGGATGTTAGGAAGCACTTCCTCATGGAAAGGGTAGTTAAGACACTGGCATGGACTGCCCAGGGAGGTAGTGGAGTTGCAGCCCCTGGAGGTGTTTAAGGAAAGACTGGATGTGGCACTTAGTGACATGGTGTAGTAGATGTGGCAGTGTTAGGTCATAAGCTGAACTTGATCACATAGGTCTATTGCAGCCTCAGTAATTCTGTGATTTAATTACACTTTTTGATTTTTAAAGAAAACTGATGAAGTCCTCTCCAAAAGGAGTTCTCTCCTTAGAAAACTATTGTGGTTAGACCTATCCAGGACGGAGAAGAGATGGGGTCAGCTTTGTCTTTGGTCTAATGCACTTATCAGCTCTTCCATCACTTTAAAAATCATCAGGGAGAAGAAAAATAGCACCACATTAATATTGGGTATTCTGTGGCTGTACAGAATGGGCTTCCTTACAAAAAAAACAAGCATGAAAATCTGCTCTACTGGTTGTAGCATCTACCTTGAGGGCAACAGATCAGAAGGGCTTTGTGAATATCAGCTAACAATTATTGTTTATGAAATAGGTAAGTACTTTGATAATATGAGCATACTGGTCTCTAGTCCTACAAAAGGCACTTCATCCCCAGGCCACACATATGCAGTTTCTCTTACTTCTCTAACAAATCCTGGTTCTGTACAGGCAAAGCCACACAACAGGAGAACCTAGGCCCACAAAAAATTACCATCAGAAATTCTTCTGGAAGGTAGAAAACGTAGGCCAATGTATTTCAAACAGTTAAGAAATCTGGCTCCCCCTCTTTGGGTGAAGATGAACCACTACATTAAGAAAAAAGTACATAAAGCACCTCCTTTTCTCTTACAAAGAAAGCAGCAGCTGCCACTGCATCCTGTGGAAACTTTCATTCTTAGGATGAAAGCTCTAAGTCCACCAAAGTGACTTGGAGTAAACTCCCCAATCAAGGTTAGCCTTATGAAAGGCACCAAGGTCTTGATCTTAAAAAGAACTGTACAATTTTGACACATACAGGAAAAAAACCAAACAGATCTTTGAGAAAACAGCACAGAAAATGAGAAAATAACCTCTACTTTATCATTGCCTGGATTGCCTAAAAACCACACTTGGATAGCACTCAGCGACTGATGTCCAAAGAAAGAGAGCAGAAACGGGAAAAGAAAAATCTGATGTTTCTCACAGGATGCTCTCTCAGTTCTCAGCATCATAAGCAGCAAATTGTATCACAGCAACCATTTAACAAAAAACTGAACAGGACTTTTTCATCAAGCAACCAAATTCTGGTGGTGTCCCAGATTACTCTGGATTTGATCCAACATGAAAAATTTAGTGCTGCCCTGGATGAATTCTCAGATCACAGCCAACAAAAGCATGACAATGATAGCTCTTCAGTTACAACATCTTCACGTAGACATTCCCACTGCAAGGTTCACTGCTCCTTCTGAAACCTCTATCTTCCATTAAACATCTGCATAGCCTGATAGAAATCCAACAGAAGTAATGACTTATTCAGAATTCTTCTGTGATAACATTTTAAGTCTTTGGTAAATAAATGGTCAAGACTAAACACTACACAATTATAGAAAAAAACAAACATCAGCAAATAAAATTAGTTTAATCTAAGTCTTCCAACATGTAAATGAAGACCAAGTCACCTTGCATGTAAGTATTTCTTCTGTGAAGAGACACTGCTACCTTATCAGCTTTAAATGCTAACAAGATTTAAAGCTCTAGTGCTGTGCTTCCATGTCACACATGTCCCCTCTTCTACTATACTAGTAAAGGAAAAAAACCTTTATGCATGCTTGCTCCTTCCTCATTAGATTCTTGTTCTTTTTGTAAATGGAAATGTACTTCTCCTACATTGAAAGTGATTATGACTTAGAAGAATTTGGGAAGACAAATACCCAGATAGAGCCCCAAGGCCTCCCTTAGTGTCATGACCTTGCTGGACACATATGTATGTAGCAAACTTCACCACTGCTTGCTGTAACAAAGGAAAATGAGTGTAACTGGTGGAAACTACAGTATTTGCCTGCAGATTAACAACTCAAAAGCAACAGTGGAAAAATTAGTGAGCCCACAGACTCATAACAAAAAATAACATTAAGAAAACAGTAAGAGCAGATAAAAGAGATTGGGATAGTGTAACTGAAAATGATTTTGTGACCCCTCCCCTATAACACGTCCCATAACACTCAGGAGATCCCAGACACAAGCCCTATAACGAGGAGAGCAAATGTTAGGGAGAAGTCTTCAAAAGCCTTAAGAAAGGCCACAAACAGGCTTACCTGCAATGTTAACCACCGGGGCCTGAAAAAAGGCAGTGCCTTACTCTTACTGCTGGACCCAGAAACAAAGCTGTATGGCATGTCCTGAGTTGGAGCTGGAGAAGCACTAACCCGCTCTAGCAAGAGGAGTCAACATATGTGCTCTCCTCCACTTTCCTGTCAGTGTCTAGCTGTGGGCAGGTAAGTATTAACTGGTTATCAGTGCATGCTGGGTTCCACTTGTTATTCCAACAGCCAAAGCAGAACTTTGTTTAGTATTGATTGATAAAGCAATAACCTTATTTAAAACAGTAGTTGAATTAAGCAAGGAGTTGTCTGCTTCCTTGGCATGCTACCACCCACAATGACTAGTCACCTTGAAAGCTGGTGGTTGATGTGTGGGCAAATGTCACTGAAGGCACTGACTGCTGCCAATCAATCTCTGTGTGCGAGGGGCAAGGCTGCCCTGGCAATCTAATGCACAAGTCAAGTCACTTATTCTCAAAACATGTTTCCCTGAACAACTCTGGAACAGATTCTAAAGATTAAGATGGAAAAGGATAAAGACAGAGGTCTAGTATCTGCCAAATTTTGAAGCTTAAGTCTGTCTGGAGACACTAAATGCAGGACACTTTTAAAAAACTAAACCAAACCAACCAAAACACAAACAACTGTGTAGGTAACTGTAATTGTTACATTTTTTTCCTTAAAATACCAACATCGTGATGGACCTAATTTTCAGTTACAATAACTTTAAAAAATTATATACACAGAGAAAGAATTTTCAAGAAAAACATGTTTTTTATGTGATGGAGATTGTTGCCTCCATGTATTACAGAATTTCAGCTACTCACTTTTTAATGGGTAAGTCTTAAGGTGTTTTTTTGGTGCCAACTTCAAATACAAAAAAACTTAACTCACGAAGCCACTATAAATAAACATGAAACTCTTTAAAACAACTGCTTTTTGACAAACTACTGCAAAAGCCCAAATCTCACTGAGCATGACAAAAAGGATACTCTTTCCAAGATTCATAACTATTAATGGAGTTCTGTCGAATATGACGTTGTTCCCTGCCCAAAAGTTCTTGCAATCTACTACTGAGAAGAAATACTAACATTAACAACGCATTTCTACACAGGAACCTGAAATTAATAGAGAAAATAAAGAGTGAAAAGCACTTCTCCAGAATTAAAAAATGCAAACGGCTCAAGGACACAGAGCAGAAAGGTTTGCAAAAGAGATGATTATTTTTGGAGACTAAGTGGTGATGGTGAAAACGATGGAACATGAATTATGAGGACAAAAGCAGATACCTGAAATAATGTAAACCACCTAAATTACATCCTGAAATGACTTTCACCTAGCTAACAATAAAGAGCATTAATCCCAGGCTCAGGAAGGTAATTAGGCATGATTCCCAGATCTTCACTGGAAGTTTGACACCTAAGCATTCCATTTTAATGACTGAGCTACAGTACTATTCAAAACCAAGTTAAACGCAATCTACGGATCTGCTGTGAGTTAAGTATTTATTGACACATTTAAATGTGCCAGCTACCCTTGAAACTTTTCTAAGTTACACAGCTCATGCTGTTTAAAAAAAATGCAAAAGTTTTTTTTTAAAACACATGCAATTATTACTCCATGTAATTATGAAAACACCCCTTTATTATTTAATTTAGCTTAATGTCAAGGTATACTTTTTAAATACTAAGAATAAAAACATTTATGAAATACTAGTGTCTAACATAAAAAAGAGCCTGGTCCAAGTCTCCCCATCTTTTATCAATTGAAATCCACAAACATCCTTCCAACTGTAAAAGTCTATTGCTAGTCTTGTGAAACTTGGGTATAACCACACCAAACTGAAAGGTGGTACACATTTATGTTTATTTTATGACAAGCAACTGCAATTTAGAAAGAAATCTGTTTTTCAGACAGCAGCTCTCACAGCAGCAAAAAAACTCCTTGGGATTTCGCACACAAAACAGTAATCCAATAAAGGCATTGCAAAGGTTTTTCCCTCCAAAAACCACATAGCAGAGAAATAACAAAGAAAAGGTTTTCACATTAGTTTAAAAAGCAGTTTGTTAGCATTATGACCTCCAGATTCCACTCAGCTCGCTCAAATAAATAATTAGGTCTAAATTATTTGTCAGCAACACACTTAAATTAATTTTTAACATTGTTTCTTCCCCTGACTCGCTTGGGGATGTATTATTTCACCAAACCCCGCAAGCCAGGTTGCACTGCCTCCACACCCCCGTGATCAAGCGCACAGCACGAGGACACTCAGTGCCCCAAGGACACGGTAGCACTGCCAAGCATAAATGCCAAGCCCGCTCCGGCCTTGTGAACTAAGCTATCAGGCACAGGCCTTGCTCCAGCTCCCCAGAGCAAGGCACATCCGGGCCGAGGGCGGCGGCGGCTGGGCCCCCCTTCCCCAGACCGCTCCTCCTTCGGCACGGAACGCTAGGCTTAGGCCGTGTTTGGGAGCAGACGCAGCCCTCCACGCTACGGCAGCCGCCTTCTCGGCCACTTGGCACAGGCGGCAGCAAGTGAGAGCCCTGCCTTCCTACCCCCGCCCAGCCACCACTGTTACAACGACACTGCCTCTCGACCTCGGGAAAAAGAAAAGCAGCCCTGGCACAAGCTGCGTGAGAGGAGAGGCGCCTCTCTGACGAGAGAGCGGAGGGGCCGCTGACGGGGTGCAGGCCCCCGGCGCTGCTTCCCGCCTTCCCCTCAACAATGGCCGCGGCACATCCGCCCACACGCGCGCCGATCGCTGCCCGCCCGAGCTCGCGCGCTCTGGGGAAGGGGAGGGGATGCAGGGGCAGAGCCTGCGCCTGGGCCAGCGCCCCGCGATGCGCGCGCAGCACCCCCAGCTTCCCGTTTTCTTTCCGCTCTCCGACCCGCGCGCGCCTGTTACGTCACTGACAGGCGGAGCTAGGAGAGGGGCGGGCCCAGCTGCCGGCTCGCGGGGCTGCAGCGCCACCTGGCGGGTAGCGCTGCACAGCGGCGCCCGCGGCCCGAGAGCGCGCCCTAACGTCCCGGGAGGGAAGGGCTCGCCTCGCCCAGGGGCTTCGGCAGCGGCTGGGCGGACGGCAGAAGGTTGAGGCAACTGAGCGCTGTGAGCCAACCACTCCTTGCGCCGCTGTCCACTCCGCGCTCCGCCCAGCAGCCGTTGGCCCAGGGCCCGCACTCACAGGCTCCCAGAACAGCTGCGCCCGTCTCCGGTGAAGTCAATGGCGAGCGGTTCCTCCAGAGGGCGAGGCTGAGCACTAGAGGCCGCCTCCCGCCGGCCCTGCGGGGTCGGGAGGGTCGTCCGCTTTGTCTTCAGGGATCGCGGAGGCCGTGGCCTCAAGGCCTCCAGAGGTGGCCGTGAGGAGCTGCCGGGGTGCCCGGGCTGTGAGATGGACGCTGAACTGCACCTCGACTCGCTCCTTTACCAGCAGCCTCTGCCGTGTCGTGTCTTGGTGTAAAAGCTGCCTAGACTGGGACTGGCTTTGCCCCTTCCGTGCCTCAGTTTCCCCAGTATGAAAGAGCACTTGCAATGAAGACCGGCTTTATGCAGAGCTGGACGTGCGGGTCCTACTACTGATGCCTTGCCTGCACGCCTAAGCAGAATAGGTAAAGTTCCAAAGCAATCTGAAGGCAATCAGGTTTTCAGAATTATTTCTGCAGTCGCAGACACTGTTGGAAAGTTACTGCTGAAAGCTAGAGTTACTGCACTTAAAATGGATAACTGCATGCCTAAATAGTTACATACACACAGCTGAAAATTAAGCCGGCAAGCTGCTCACCTGTCATACGTGACATGTCAGAATAAATCATGCTCAGTCGAGTTTGATTCTGTTGAACTTTAGAAGAATTGTGTAAAATCTGAGATCTGCTTCAATAGTCTTATGAATAGTAGGAGCTTCATGGATGATGCCCGACAATTCAAAATGTAACATTTACCCAGATTCTCAAAGCTAGTCAACACTGGCTGTCAGAGGCACACGTCTGAAATCAAAACAGTGTTTCAACTCTTCGACTGTACCACAGTTTGCTTTGGGGCAGTTGATCACTTTTGTTACTGGTTAAACAGACTGAGCTCAGGTCTGGTGTTTCAACACAAAAGGAGACTTCAGACAGGACCAAAAAATATTCAAACTCTTGGATTTTCACACAGCTCAAGAGAAGAATGCCTAAAATTAAGAATTTCTGAAAGCATTTCAGATTTTCTTATTTGGTTCGATCGGTGGCCAGATTTGGACAGTTTCATTTTTTTCTCTTTATGTAAAAACATTTTTCTACGAAGTCCATTATATTTTGAGGCATGAAAGCAAAAGATAGGGGGAGGGAGGAAGAATAGTAATCCCAGATGCTGGAAGCCAAAGTCAAGCTGTAATCACCTTTCCTTTAAATACCAAGAGTGAAGTCTGGCAAAACATCAGATCCAGATTCTGCCTTGACATCGTGATGCTCAGAAGAAACTGGCAGAACAGTGAACCAAGACTTTGAAGCCTGAATCATGTTACTGTACACCTCCTAGTGCCAAGGGAACTTACTTTTAGTTGTAGTCCTTTGTCATTTGGTTTGATACAAACGACCACTTCTATTCTTCCTTAATTAAATAAAACTCAAACGTATTGAACCACAGCAATAAAAAAAAATTTAAAATACATTTTCTAAAATAATTTTCCCTTTAGGATGGAATACTTCTCTAGTTTAATTTACTTTTTGTAATAGAACTTTCTTGTGTTCATTACTGGAATTTATAGTTTTAATTAAAATGCTAAATGTATTTTTTTTTTCTTGAAGTTTATTATATTTTAATGGTATTTACATGTAAAGTAATTATGCTTTACATAATTATATTTTCTCTCCTTTATGGTGTTTTAAGAGAACAAATTTGCATTATTCCATCTTGATGTTGCTCAAGTGCTGTGACATTTTCCCACAACTTTTTTGTATTTTACATAGTTTCAAACCAGTTTGAAAGGTGGGAAGAAATATCAGAGAAATCAAATGTCAAAGTTTAATCAAAATGTGTGGCTAGATAGATACAAGAAACTCGCTATCGGCTCATAGATCTCACATGTCAGCAGCTTCCAATGAGCATGTAAGTGCTCATATGTCCAGGCAGTGAAAAGATACTTATAGTTAATGCACATATTGTCTCTTGCCAGAATGATGGGCAGCCTGGGGACATTCTGGAGAAGGGAAAATAGAGGCAGCATGGGCAGATCTGAAGAAAATACTGAGAGATGGGAACTGGAGACAATGCAAGAATGCTGGGACAGGACTGGGGTGTGACCAAAAAACACTGAGAAGTAGAAAGTGGGAGCAGGAGATGCCAAAAAGGGTGAGCCAGGAGGCCATAGGAAAGTAGAATGTATTAGATCTGCAAAATGTAGGTTTGGTAATCTTAAATCAGAAAAATGCTTCAGAACAGTACTTTTCAGAGATAATAGTCTTGGGGTGATAGGTGAAATCTGTGGAAAAGATAGGACAATAAATTTTCGCTTCCTATCCTGAGACACTGCATTTTTATACATTACATTTTTTCTGTCATGAAGAGCAATTAATCCCTGATCAACAAAACTGAAGAAAAGTACATTCTGAGGGAGGTGACGGGTCATTCAGTTTGTGTCACTCATGTGCTGTTAAATTTTTCTTAAGGAGGAACAGGATTCCTTAATAGCTTCTGTTTCAGGGGGTTGGAACTAGATGATCCTTGTGGTCCCGTCCAACCCTGACTGATTCTATGATTCTATGATTCTATGATTCTGTTTAGATGTCAGCCCTTCCAACTTGCTCTTTGCAGAGCCTCAATGAATTTAGTGAACTCAGAAGCCCATTTCAAATGGCCAGGTATCAAGACAAGGACTTAGTTGGTTTGTTTTTGACTGCCAATAACTGGGAAGAGCGGTAGACTAAGAACAGTCACATAAAATATTGTGTGTGGCAAAATTGCAGTAATCTATTTCTAGGAAATGAAAACAAACAACCAAACCCCAAAAGATTAGAGGTGAGGAATAAACTAAAGATAGCTGTTAACTAAAGGTATGATTTAACTTCTATTTAAGTGTTGGATTCACCAAAGTGGAAGGAAGGTGGGAGTAAGTTTGAGTATGCTGTTGAAATCAGAAATATCATTATACCTGATAACTAGGTAAAACTAGCTCCAGATATTATTTATACTACATGTACATTGTTCAGTTTCAATGTTTAATATCTCCTGTTCTGAGAGGGCTTCTGAGTTGCAGCACTGCAATAATAAGCAGCTTGTCAAGATGACATAAGGACACTGATCATAGCAATGAATACATCTCCTTGTGTAAATTTTTGGAAGAGACATGGGTGAAGAGGCACATTTTTCTTGTCATTGTTTAAGTCTGTTAAATGCCTGCACTTAATCGGATGGGATCTCCCTCTGGAGATCTTCAAAGACACCAATGTCTTTTTCTCTGACTGTATAAGGAGTTTACGTGCTTCATTTGACAGACTGCTTTTTCTATCATTTGGAAACTGGATACATTCTCTAACACTCAGATCCAGATAATATTCTGCTGATGTCTTAACTCCATTTTGAGGCAAGACCTGATGTGCACCCTCTCCACTCCCTCTTCTCCCACATCCCCTAGTTTCTCTGTGACGAAAATTAAATGATAAGAGCTGTGAGCCTACTCCACCAGGCCCAGTGGATGATCAGGAGCCACAGATACTTAAATATCTACATTTTAGATGAAAATTAATTGCCTAGATTATAGACATCAGATGTAATTCCTCTCTTCTCGATAAAATCAGCAAAAGCTTTCAATCTGGAGAAGCAGGCAGTTTTTCAGATAAATTTTTGAACACACAATGACACATCTTGCAAGAATGCCACCCCTCTCTGTTCCTGTTTTGTTTTGTTTTTTTTTTAACCACTGGTAAACTGAGATATATGTTCCTGTTACCTGCCTATGCTAAAAGGTACAGTATCAGCTGTGCTGCTACAATAACCTGCTGTAGTTTGTGCTCTTTCTTGGTCCTCTAAGTGACAACAATACCCATGCCAAATGTAGAAGCGGAAGAAACCAAGTAGAGTTTAAGTGCTGAGTTTAAGATCATCACCTGAAGCAGAAGAACTTGTCTGTCTGTGCATGCATATGTTCCTTAATCCTCTATTGATTTATATAGCATTTAATGTGTTTCGTTATTAATGCTAGTTCTCTTACTTAAAGTTTTCAGAATTTTAACTACATTTCTTCTTTTAGAGATCAGAAACAGACTTATAATATGTGAACAATGAAAACAACTTTCAACAACTTAACTATTTGTGGTATTTGTAACTATTAATGGTACTTTACTGTGTGCAGTTCTGGATACTGTATGCAGTACTGGAGCCCCCAGCACAAGAAGGACATGGAACTGTTGGACAGAGTCCAGATGAGGGCCACAAAGATGATCAGAGGGCTATGAGGACAGGCTGAGAGAGTTGGGGCTTTTCAAGCCTGGAGAAGAGAAGGCTTCGAGGAGACCTCCTAGCAGCCTTCCAGTATCTGAAGGGGGCCTACAAGAGGGCTAGGGAGGGACTGTTCACAAGGTCTTGTAATGACAGGATGAGGGGGAATGGGGTTAAAATGGCAGAGGGGAGATTTAGATGGGATTTTAGGAGAAAGTTCTTCACAGTGGGCAAGACACCAGAACGGGTTGCCCAGGGAGATTGTGGCTGCTCCCTCCCTGGATGTGTTCAAGTCTAGGCTGGATGAGGCTTTGAGCAACCTGATCTAGTGGGAGGTGCCCCTGCCTATGGTGGGGGATTGGAACTGGATGATCTTTGAGGTCTCTTCCAACCTAAACCATTATATGATTCTATGATTTGTAAACAGCTAGAGCCCTGTCTTGCTAGAATGAAAAAAACTTAACTGTGAAGTATGTGGAAATGTTGTATTGTTACTGCACAGTTATTGACTTGTGTATTTTACTTCACTTGAACTTTATGGCTTTTAAAATCATAAACAGAATAGTGAGCACAGATTTTAGCATGTCTTTTTTAACTTGGGTAGAAGGTAATTGTGTTAAAAACCTATGAGATAGCCTGATCTCAATATTGAAGAAAAATTGTTTGGACGAAATGGCTTTAGGCATCATTCCTGCAGAAAAATTAGTAATTTCTCTATCCCCAGAGCATGTAAACATATTACTTATGCCACATAAATATTTTTGTATAACACCAAGATTGAAAAATGTGGCCTAGACATCAACAAAACCTGCCTTACTGTAAGAGTATGATGTTTACTAAATAGCAATGATTACTGTTACTAGAAGCTTAAGGTTCAGCTGTGTTCCCTGTTCCTTGCTTCTGACATCTTCTGCTAGACTGAGAAGGTTGGAGAGAGAGGAATGATCTGTAGGAGATACTTCTGTAAACATTCAGGAGTTTTGCAAAATCTATAAGACACAAACGCACTAAAGATGCTCTAAGCCAGATGAAGCTCTAGCCTAAGCCTGTTTCAGTGTTTCACTTAGCAAGCAGAGGCTTAGCCTAACTATTATTGGCCTCCAGTTGTAACACACATTCTATTTTGAGTATTTTACTTTCATTTTCACTTGCCTGGCTCTTTGTTAAGAACTATAATTGAAAGCATTTGAAAATTCTGCTTATCTATGTTAACACATCTGGTGAATTATATTTCTATTTAGAAAAGTAATGGTTATTAACAAGAACACACAAAAAATATTATTTGGAATTACTAAAAGAGTTATGAGAAGAAACCCAAAGCACCTTCTATGAGATGACTGCCAGCAGTGATACTTTCTATTAACAAATATTTCTGTTCCATCTGATATGAAATATTTTAGCAAAACTGTATCAACAACAATAACACCCCCTNNATCTACAACACTAACCCCCCCTCCCCCCCCGCCCCCCAAAAAAAAAAAAAAATCTATTGACATAACTCTGGCAAATAACTGAAAAGAAACTATTCCCAACCTAATTCCAGGAGGCTAAGACTTCATCTAGGACCTCTAATTATGTACCTCAAACAAGGTTTAGAAAGTGTATGTTGAAATGCAAAAAAATTAACAATAATAACAAAAAATCACCCTAGCAAAATGCTGTATAATGTGGAATTGCAAAATTTGCAGGTTTAAGTGGCATAATATAGATACCCTTGTGGAGGATTCTTTATGTGCTGCATTAGCACTTGGGCTATTTCCAAACATTGCAGGACAAAACTTGGAAGGATCATAGTTTGTACTTTAATAGCTTGTTTTAATATGACACTTGAGGAACTTTAAAAAGTGACAATCTCTCCCAATTGGTCTCCAGTCCTGCTCATCTCTATATAGTTCTGTTGTGATATTGCCACTTCAAAACAAAACAAGGCCAAACCAAACCAAAACACAACCAAACAAAAAACCAAACCACACCAACAACAAAAAAAGGAAGAAAACAAACAAAAAACCCAGGAAGGTGCAATGGACCAGAGCACACTTTTAAGAGTGATCAATATGGAAAAAACCCTCTACAATGTAGAAACTAACTTACTTGCAACCCACCCAATATATGTTTAAATTCACAATTTAAAATGTCAAAGTGATAGCAATTTCTTTTGGAATCTAAGTGATGTATTTATTTTCTTTTAATTTAATTGATATTTGTCAATTCATCAAACTTGAATTACTTTTCAAAGACAGCTTAATTTTGACCGCCTTCCTCTGGGGAAAATACCTTTACCTACCTGTAAAGCCTCACAAGCTCCTTAGTAGCCCACCTAGCAAGCTGCTGGAGGCTCCTAACATATCACACCCAGGCCAAGGAATCATTCACTGCCATGGAGAACTTTTGAATCTTTGGAGTTTTTTTTTTCCAAGCTACAGTAACTGCAGATTTTAAAACTATTACTTCCTTTGCAAAACTGAATGCTTTTATTTGCCTTACTATTCATATAAGATTTTTGGTTGGGCGGGTTTTTTTGTTTTGGTTTGGTTTTATTTACCACCAATGTTAAATCATCTGCATAAAGTAAATTTTCCTTATTGTTTTTGCACAGTTTTCAACCTCATACTTGTGACTCTTACACATAAAAATTTATTTGCACTGAAATTGAATGCTGCATATCCTGAGCTACCTGTATGATCACTCCTTAGCATTGACAACCATTTGAACATAATTTACAAATAAGAAAAGAACACACATAAATAAAGTCTAGCATTTTTCTTATCCTAAATATCTACATTCTTTCATCTGTGGCTTATCTTCTTAAGAACGTTATACAAATCTGGGAACATTGCACACAGGAGAATGTGATCAGAGATAAAAATTGTAAATGCATGCATTCTAACCTATATCAATGCTTACTATTTTAGAGTTTGCTGTTGTTTATTGTTTGTATTCATGGTAAATTCTTTTATGTAAAGAAGTTTTATGTGAGAACATTGAAGTGACCATTTTAGAGTTTGCTGACATTCACATACAAAATACAAGCTTTGTCACGTCTGTAAAGCTGGGTTTCAAGAGCATTTTCTGAAGCTGTATAATACGCTGTTCCTTTGTTTCAGAAAATGAGTTCATCGCTGGTTGCTTGGAATACTGAGGGTTTTCCACTAAGCCTTTTTAAACTTGCTTCTCCCTTTTTTTTTTTTTTTAATTTCCTTCAGTGTATTGCATGTCCCACAAGATAAGACTAAAACTGGTAAGTCCTTACAAGATTTGAACAAATCAAGACCTCTATACTACACAAAACACCAAATGGAGGGCTGTCTTGAATGCCCTCTTGCAAGAGAGATATATGATAGTATTATAATTTTTTTTTTTTTTTAATAAAGGATCTGTGGAATATTTTTGTGTTTCAGGATTTGCATCTTTCATTTCTCAAATATTTTTTACAGATATCTGCATCTTCAGTTATTTTTATCTTAATAAATTGATAACAGAGCAGGTAAAAGTACAGCTTGAGGTAAACTCTTGAGCTCAAGATGCTTAGTTCCACAAATACTTGGTACTCTGCTTTCTCTCAATACAGACACTGATTTTGTTCAGGCATGCTATTAATAGAAAGCAGTCTTTAGATCAAGAGGAAATGGTCTCAAACTGCAACTGGGTAGGTTTAGATGGGACATTACGAAAAAAATTTTCACAGCAAGAGTGGTCAGGCTTTGGAATGGGCTGCTCAGGGAGGTGGTTGAATCACCAACCGTGGATGTGTTTAAAAGTCATTTGGGTGTGGTGCTTGGGGATATGCTTTAGGATGAACCTTGTAGAGTAGGGTTATCAGCTGGACTTGGTGATCCTGAGGGTCTTTTCCAACCTGAATGTTTCGGTGATTCTGTATATCCTAGTTACTGGCTTTGTATACTTTTCTTTTGGTCCTTATGTGTGGTATATTATAGAATGACATGCATACAAATTGCAGTGTTATAATCTGTTGTTTCTTGGCAGGTTTAGCAGCTTTTTTGACATTTTGATTTATGTAAATCAGTCCCCAGTCTAACTGAAAAGGCTCTTGCGACAGCACAAAGTGGTCATTACACAGCTACTGAAATTTCACCATTATACTGTTTGAATAGGAACAATAAATAGTGACTGCAAAACTTACAGTAGCTTATGTGACATATCACTAACTACTTCATCACAAAGATTAGATTAAGGCCAGACAATGTTTCTCTAAATATACAATATAATAAGCTGTTAAATCTTTGACACAAAAACATTACCTATTCTAGACTAGATTTTTGAAGCATAGGATTCAAAGTCTAAATGCCAGGGAATTTCAGAATCCATAGAAAGTACAGGTAAAGAGAGCCCAGTAATACCATACAAAAGTCTGGTAAGATTTTACTGAAGTTAATTTCTGGAAGAAAAATGCTTCATATGCAGATGCTGGACACAATGTCCTGTCTGTTTTATTTCTGAGAACTCGAATCTGTTTCGGAGGAGGTTTACCTTCACTGTGCTGCAAAAGTCTTAGCTCTGAGATAGTTCAAAACTGGGTAAGACTTTTAGTTTGGACAAAATCTTGGATAGGTAAAAGTAATCTATTTCTACTTTTATCACATTTTAAAATACTCTATAATTGGAGTGATAGCTAAGAAAAGTTTTAAGGGTGACAACATTCTCTCCTACAGAAAATAACCACACAAAATTTTTGAAAAATGAAATCTCAGCTTTATCATCTTAAAATTGCTATGAAGTCCACTATGTATTTTTAAAGTTTTGGAGTTTTTCTGGCTTTGTTTCAAACATGGACCTCGGTGTTCCCACAGATTGCTGGTTGTATGTTGTAGCAATATCAACATGTTCATATATCCCATGGCACAGTCTCTGATCCCATGGTACTACCAAGAAAATATGTCCCTTACAATATCAAGCTAACATTATTTTATTGGATTTTCACACAAAGAAGGACAGAGGGGTATCACTAGAATCTGATTTTATTAACTGGGCATATGTTACCTAGGAAGAGTTTTCAAAAGCACCTATATGTCTTATAGTAAGTGCCAAAAACTTGCAGTGGGGCTATTTTGTGTGTGAGGAAATTTGTAACTCATTTTTCTTATTCAAGAACTTTGCTATAATAAGAAATACACTTTGCAAGCTTGTTAATTTGATTACATTCTCTTTCTTGGGCTTTTTGTTTGTGGTGGCATATTTTTTTGCTATATTTAGCTATATTGCTGGACTTGGAAAACATACCAAATGCTCACCTATCAGCCAAACAAACTTAAAAATGCAACCCTATCTGGCTCCCTCATCTCTTGTGCAAGTTTGCAGTCTCACAAAATGTTCTGCTTACTGCCCATCCCACAGCTTATCCAGAATCTCCATCTGCACCTTGAAGGAATATCTTAATTTCAATGGTAAGAAGATTAACAGATTTCTACATGTTTCTTCTGGTCCCCCCACCTAAGACCCAGTCTGTAGTTCTTGCAGGTGCCTATTCCTGTGCTCTGGCAGGAATGTAGATCATGAGAGCCTTGACTTAGGCAGTGTTTGTTTTATGTTGACTTTTCCTCTACTTCTGTAGAGACACAGGAAGTGCTCAAATGGCCTCACATTGCACAGGTTCCAGATATTTTCAGATCTATGTAAATAATCTTGATATATCTTTTTTTTTTTTTTTCTTAATTAAAAAAAAATGGGCTTAGTGCAACTTTAAATGCATCTTTTAAAAATGTTTTCTGGCAAGAGCAATAGTAATATTGATGTGTCCTGAGGTGGCCAGGTGATTCTGAAGTATTCAAATACACAATGAATAAAGGAGTCAATATCTGAATAATCTCCCCTTTCAGAATCATAGAATTATCTGGGTTGGAGTGCACCTCCAAAGGTTATCTAGTCCAACTCCTTTGCAGTAACCAGGGAATCCTCAACTAGATCAGATTGCCCAGAGCCTCACCTTGAATATCTTCAGGGGTAGGGTCTTAACCACCTACCTGGGCAACCTGTTCCAGTGTTCCACTACCCTCATGGTACCCTCCAAATGTATAATCTCAATCTGCTCTTCTCTATGAAGCCATTGCTCTTCTCAATGAAGCCATTGCTCCTTGTCCTCTCACCACAGGCCTGTGTAAATGGTCTCTCTCCAGCCTTCTTGCAGGCCCCCTTCAGGTATTAGAAGACTGCTATTAGGTCTCCTCCAGGTTGAACAACCCCAGCTCCCTCAGCCTGTCTTCCTAGCAGCAATGCTTCAACCCCTTGATAATTTTTTGTGGCCCTAGTATAATACACAAGTTATGCTAACTATTCTTCTGAAGCTTTAAGGATAAATATAAACTAGACATTAATACTCAATGAGCAGCCTAAAGGAGAAGATCTCAACATTCTCTTCACAGAGCCTCTTAATATATATTCATGGACCACAGTGAAGCTGTGCAATAAAAGTCATTGGCAGCACAGTGTGTTTTCAGTAGAATAGCTACAGCTAGGATGGGCAGCAAAAAGCCTGTGTCAGACACTGACAACAGACAATCACACCTTGGAAACTGCTTGCTCAAAGATTGTTCATAACATTATGGCAACTACTTAAGGGTCAGAGTTTTACACTTTAACTGGAACAGTGAGAGTGTCATACTGTGCAACGTAACTCAATAACCTTACCTGTAATTTCATATTACAGCACCAAACTAAAATGTACTATAAAAAGGTGAATTTTGATTAATTTTCTGATTTTCTTTTATAAGTTTGTCCTGGAATTTTAATTTTTTTCCAGAATTTCACCATGTAGGTACTGTATGCAATATATTACACATTTTTGGAGACTGATGGTATTTTTCACCACAAATTATTTCAAACTGCATGAAGGGTCAACTGCCGAAGAGTACTCTGAATTTTTTTAGCACTAATCCACCTATCACATGAAAGTTTATCACTTCTGCTTTTGAAAAAGGATATATTTTGTCCCCTTGTATTACAGATTTTCTTCAGGATGAGTTTGCATAGCCCAAGCTAGAACAGCTGAAAACAGTTTATAGGATAATTCTCACAAAACCAGAACACTTGTGTTCATTACAGTTTCAAACCCAGGAGCCAATGATGCAATGTGAAGGCAATCTTATGATTTGAAAGAGAGGTATCTGCTGGTGGCAATAAAGTGCCTCTTTTCTGAGGGCATATATTTTTTTTCATTCTCTATTAAAGAACAATGGATCATGCATATTCATTAAAACATGGAAGCTGCATGCATGTACACCAAAGAGATAAAAGACAGTCACTTTGATAGTATCCACATATTTTTCTACATTTTGCCAACATATCAGTTCTCTTCAGTATGATCTTTTGCTATCTCCTTGTTACTACTTTTGTTATAACCTTATTGTTATTTTCTAAAGTTACAATCCCTAAATGCTCCCTCTGTTCACAGTAAGCGGGGCACAACAAATGCCTTATACTAATGGGAAGTGGCATTAGTAGGAATAGAGAGACTAGAGAAAAAATGTACTCTATACAAAATGCTGCATTCATCATTAGTCTCTAAGTTTGTGGAATTAATAAAAGATTATTTCAACTTAGTAATTAAAACCTGTAAGACACCATTTATCTGACTTTATTACGAGTTAATTGCAGTTATTTATTGACCAATAATAGGGCATCATTGCTAGAGTAATCAGCAATTCTTCAACTCCTATTTCAAGCAGGCAGAAATCAAACACAAATGCTACAAGTTTTCTAAAGTTCAACTCACCACGTCAACACCTGTCAGCTCTAGAGGAGGTGTAATGGAAATACAGGAAGTACAAA
Organism: Psilopogon haemacephalus; assembly: GCA_013396835.1. Taxonomy (NCBI): domain Eukaryota; kingdom Metazoa; phylum Chordata; class Aves; order Piciformes; family Megalaimidae; genus Psilopogon; species Psilopogon haemacephalus. The sequence continues at coordinate 193,158 of VWZI01008845.1, read as the reverse complement.
TCTCACGCACATACAAAGGAAATTAGAATATGCAAAGCTCAGTGTATTACTCCTGTCTCAGGCAAGTACTCTTCTTCCCCTTCCTACTCTCTTCTCCCTGAGTATTGCTATTGCAGCCCTTGGCTCTCCTACCTGAGTAAACGTCCCATGTCTGCAGAAGATGATGAAAAGGAGATAATAAAAACTGTATTATTCTTCATGAAGAAGTCATCAGAAGTTTGCAACCATTCTCCTCCTCTAGTTTTGAGGTCTCAGTTTAATAAAATAAAAAGAAGACAAACATTCCAAAGTATGGGAGGAATGGGAGAAGGAATTTGTGCTTCGATCCAGTATGTTCTTTACTAATTTTTGCTCTTGTACAACTAAATTAGAGAAAAGGAAACTACTGTAGGACAATTTTCAGATACCTTAAATTCCACCCAAGTTCCAGTGCCTCATTAATGAAAACAGCAAAGTATGTTTTGGAAAAGTGCTTCAGAGTGGCTAAGCAAGGCATGGAGCAGGAATACAGAGTTTAAGCCATCCAAATATAAAGGTAATAAGCTTATTTTGGCAGGTCCAGTTACTGATCATAGGCCTGACTGCTGCTCTGATTTAGTAATTTCAATTGAATGGATCCAGTGTAATATAGATAAAGCAAAGTAATTGCCAAAGACTTAAAACTTTCTGATTCCTTTCACTGTATACGATTACTTGATTAAAATATTTAGAACACAGATAAATACATGTCCCTTCCAACCCAAAACCATTCTATGTTTCTGTGATTCTGTATTTTTAAGAAATCATAATTAACTTCCAAAACGGTGGGTTTGAACAAAGTTTTGTGGATTTATGTCCTCCCATGTGTCTATTTATCTTGTCTTGTTTCTTTGGTGAACTTCTGTTGTTTGTGAAAAGAATGAAAACACAGGCCAGAAGCAGAAAAAATGTAGGAGAGATGCTAGAGAAACTTCAGTATTACATGCAAATTACTGCAGCTTGCATCTGAGCACTCCTGGTCTAAGCTGATACAATGGTTATCAAACTTGTCACTTGCTAATGATTGTATAATGAGGATAAAATTTACCTAACTGTAGAGCAAGCATAGAACAAGAAAACTGATGAAAATGAGTGAATAATGAAGGAAACTGGAAAGCTGGATCATCCATCTTCCTGCCAGTAAAATCCTCTATAACCATTTCCAGAGTTCAGCTGCCTTAGCTTTAAATGTCAAAAGCAATGGAGCGTTCACCAATCTCCTTCAGAACACTACAGTTTTACTTAAAACAAAGACTTACTTACGGAGATATTTGGTGCCACAGCTCCCTCATTAACATCATCCAGTGCTGCACAGAGACAGCCTCCTGACTGGGCACTCCCATGACTGTGCAGCCTCCTTCAAATGTCAAATCCTGACAAAGCTATTCACTGTGAATACTACCATAATTACCTAAATTATCTGTTTGGGTCATCTTGTCTCTGTTACGCTTAGGGAGTGGTATCTGACTCTTTGTTTGACCCGACTGAACGATGCAATGTCCAACATGCATATTAGACCATTAGCATCTCGCTTTGAACTAACAAGAAGGTTTGGGTTAGATCTTCCTAAAGGCGTTGAAGAGGTATGATGTAAATATGTGTGCAAGTCAAGCCCTCAAAAGGTTTCCCAGACTCCTGTGTACGGGCCAGCAGATCTGAGACACTGCGTCCCGGCTTAGACAGCAGACGTGCCTGAGTGAAAGGGAAAACTGTATCACAGGGGCGACCTTAATCCATTCCCCTGAATTAGCAAAGACTCTTGGTTCGTTTAGAAACAATTTTTAAAAACAGAATTCTCCTAGAAATTGCTCCTATGCATAACTCTTGCCAACAGTTAATTCTTCGACTGTCCTGAGCGGAAGGACAGAAAGGTGTTTTACCCCAAAGGACTCAAATAAGAATGCTTGTTACAGAGTTAGAGGCTAAATACGAAAGCCGTTTACAAGCATACAGAAATACAAAAGGTATTCCGCTTAAAGGAATGAATACACAAATTAGGCCTAGTTCTCCACCTGGGCCTACCAGGCCAAAACACTCCAAAGCCTTCCAAAA
>VWZI01008845.1:139482-190658 GCA_013396835.1 Psilopogon haemacephalus | reverse complement strand
CCCCAAGATCCCCCCCCCAACCACTGAGCCTCAATAGGCCCAGGAGTAGGCAAACGGCAGCCCCACCAAGACAGCCCCACTAAGCCTCAATAGGCCCAGGGGTAGGCAAACTGCACTCCCGCCAAGACAGCCCCACTAAGCCTCAATAGGCCCAGGGGTAGGCAAACTGCAGTCCCGCCAAGACAGCCCCACTAAGCCTCAGTGCGCCCCCTGAGCCAGGCTGGCTAGGCACAGTGGTGGAGCTACAAATTAACTGCCAGCCAAGACCACAAACTCCCCCACAAAGCAAGAGGTAACAGCCTGCTGCACACGCTCACAGAAGAGAGGAGGGAGAAAGAGGGAGAATAGTCTGCCCCTTATATACAGAGGTACAGGAAAGGTGAAGAGAATAAACAATTGTGATGTCCTGTCTCCTCCCCCAAGACTTTCTAGTCTCTCTGGAGGACTTTCTTTAGGGTTATACATCAAATAACTCTTAATTTCCCTTAACTTACAAAACCAGCTTTACCAGATATGTTTCAGAAAGAGGAAACTATGTTCCATCAAGGAGCAGCTGTGAGAAGGGGACTTAATTGGAATACCTTGAATGTCCAGTGGGAGGAGATATCCTGCACATGGTCTTGGCACAGACATCAGGAGGCTGCAGATGAGCACTTCCATGGTTAGCTCTAAGAGGTTCCTCTCCAGCACATGGGCTTCCTGGTTTGCTGCCTTCCCTCTCTGATACAATAGGGGAAGCTGTGACAACTCACATAGGTGTCCTAAATGATGTCAAGAGTGACAGAAACCTTTTTGCATGCCACAATAGCAGCCAAAAGCTAAGGTGTGCTTCCCAAAGAGATGCTTTGAAAATGTCCCAGAGACGCTTTCCAGTTTGCTGCCATCTCTAAATGCAAAACTATGCTTGCATTTTTGCAGTAAACATTAGCAGTGTTTCTATACAATCATTGAGATGAAAGAAGATCCATGACAGTTCACTTTGTCTAGGGTATGATTTCATAATACTTCTTTTTGCCTAGTATCTGACAAACATCTTCCATTTTTCACTCTACTGAAATGCTGCTCCTGGTAGTAACACACCTCGTTTTGAGACTGTGAAAGGGTAAGATAAGTTTACTGATGTAATGTTGCATAGTAGTTCCTGTTTAAATACACCTACTGGCTGCATCCAGCTGAATGCAGTTTGGAGAAATGGTAATCTAGAAAAATGTTGTTTCAGAAGATGTTATAAAGCATTCATTGCCACTGCATACTGAGTAGGCTGCATGCACAGAGTACACAGCATAATATGAAGACCTAAAGTAAAATAAGCTCAAGATACCACTTCGGAGTTGTTGAGAAAATCTCTGAACAGAACAGAACAAACCATCACAAACAGTATTAGAGGGACATGAGATGTGCAAAAAACCAAAATTGCTTTCAGGATGGATAGGGAGTTCTTCTAGGAAAGTGGGTAAAGAAGAAAAATCTCTGATGAGATCACAGAAATTCACTGTTGTGTTTATGAAAATGCTGTCTTAGCAACAACATTTACCTGTATTACCATCCCAAAAGGAAAAATAATATGACAATATTTCAGACATATATATATACATAATTGCCTTTAAATCCTCAAAATTTTCCTTCCACAGTTGCAATAAATACTTTTTTTTTTTTTTTTCAATATAGGGACTCTATTTGGGCATTAAAGGTATTGCTGATTGCATACTCTTGAGAAGGACAAAGCACAAGAAATATATGTGGTACCAGTCTAAGGGTGGAAACTCTGAGGCCAGACTGAATTCTTAAATTGAGCAGAAGTATCATTTATCTTGTACAACTCAGAACAGGAAGATGATGTTTACCTTTGGAGAAAAATAAAAGAAACAGTTAGGGGGCTTTTTTCAGGCACCATTGTAAGAATTATTTTCATCAATTTCTGCCGCTCACAACAGAGTTGGCAATGTGCACAAGTTGTGCTTTTCCCTGCTTCCCTCTACTTGTTTAATGTTTGGTGTACTTGGAGATTTGGCTGAAGGAAGAATGAAGGAAAAAGTTCACCAATTATTACTTAAATTTATGCATTACTTAAATTCATGCACTCCACTCTGGAGAGACCACACCTTGAGTGCTGTGTCCAGTTCTGGAGCCCCTATTACGAGAAAGATATGGACATGCTGGAATGTGTCCAGAGAAGGGCCATGAGGATGATCAGAAGGCTGGAGTTCCTCTGCTATGGAGACAGACTGAGATAGCTGAGGCTGTTCAGTTTGGAGAGGAGAAGGCTCTGAGGAGACCTTATTGTGGCCTTCCAATATCTGAAGGGGGCCTACAGAAAAGCTGGTGAGAGACATTTTAGGATGTCAGGTAGTGATAGGACTAGAGGAAATGGAACAAAACTAGAAGTGTGTAGATTCAGATTGGACGTTAGGAAGAAGTTCTTCACCATGAGGGTGGTGAGACAGTGGAACAGGTTGCCAAGGGAGGTGGTGGAAGCTTCATCCCTTAAGGTCTTTAAGGCCAGGCTGGATGGGGCTCTGAGAAACCTGATCTAGTGTGAAGTGTCCTTGCCCCAGGAGGGCGGGAACTAGATGATTCTTGAGGTCCCTTCCAGCCTTGACAATTCTATGATTCTATGAACAACTATTTAAATAGAGATATGGGCATGGGTTTTACTACTGGTGCCAGTGCTCCCCAGGCTGGAGAAAGTGACAGCCTTTCCTCTTTTCTATACATAAAATAGGAGATTTGCAATCAGTAACAAGTACACTTACTTAGGGATGCTCCTGAGAGGTAGATCTTAACACTATTTCACTGTGAACTCTAGTAGCAAGGATTTAGCCAGGGTATGGATCAAGGTGCTGTGTGTGGTAGTCTGTATCTGTATGGCCAGGGTCACATGTTTGTTATACTATTTTTAAGTGTAAGGCTTACCAGTAATGGTTGCTTCTTTTGACAACATTTTTATGCCATGCTGTCTTTATTTAAATTATTTCTTTCCAGTAGAAAGACATTTTTCCAGGGCCTCATTTCTAAATAATAGAAATATGTAACTTGACAGTGCCATACATTTGCTTGAACCAGAATCATGGGGAAATTTTTAGTCTGAGTAGTCAAGTGTGATGGCTGCTAAAATTTCAGAGACAAGATAATATTTTTTTTTCATTTTAATTCTTGTAGGCATTCCTAGAATGATAGATACTTATTTGCATAGGAAAAAAAATAATCAAAACCAGGACTGCATCATTGCATCTGTACAGATTTTGAAACATTTTGACACATTCTCTGAGATTTACAAGGTAATTTCGTGTGCTTGTCTGGCAATTTATAACCCATTATTTTGCACTACAAGCTGCATCCTTGAGTTTATTTTATGGCCTAGTCATAAAGTAAACCAAATGACAACAGCCACTGTCCTCTCCCTTTTATCTATTGGAATGACCTTCAGTGAACAGAATCAAGGGATGTTGCGTGTGCATTTTGATTTATATTAATGAGAATGTTTCTGAGTAGATGAGGAAGCAAAACTTGGCTTAGGGTAGAGTAAGGATGCGATTATTTAACAAACCATGTGTCACAGGAATGAGGGTCAGTATTGTATCAAAAGGTGCACTGTTTTGGAACCATCTTGGAGTCTTGTTTTTTTAATATTAGCTGCTAAGAAAAAATGTGTAAAAGTGTGGGTTATTTCTTCATGAGCTTCTGCAGTAAAGTTGGGCATGTATGAAATACAGCAAAATATTGGTTAAAGGCAGAATGACTCCCACCAAAGTGGAGATAGATTAGTATTAAAGGAGAGAAGTAATTAAGAATTGCATAACATAACTTTGATGTTAATATGGGCATTATAGTGCAAATTCTTTCATTTAATTGGAAATCAATGAAGCAACTCTGATATCAGTACTAGAAGCAAAATAACTGTAGATAAAGAAACCACACTAGGTAAAAGACTAGGGTTTCATCCTGATTTTTAAGGCATATAGCAGACTTACATGGGAAATAACCTTTTGTAAGCTGGAGGAGGAGAAAAGAGTGGAAGGAAAGGTATGCCTGACCTGCAGTTTTAGATTAAATTGTGCTGCAAGGTCAGGAACGCTGGAATTCTAAGAGTTTGTTTTGCCCACTATTTGGAGTCACTTCATATTTTTGTACTAGAGCTGAACTTCTCCAATGATAAACATGTTTAGCTCCAGGCATTTGGTTTGCCACCAGTTGGGAGCAAGGGGAAAGCCTTGCTTCTTCTCTGGCCTAGTGAGAGCTCACTTTGAAAGCTGTTTTTCTTCCTTGTTCAAAAAACCCACTTTTTGTTTTTACCCCTGAAAAGGTTGTAGTTGGATGATTTTTATTGCAGAATGTTTTTTTTTTTCTTCAAAATCTTCTTGTCTTCATTTTGCACATTGTTTTATTGAGCATTATGATATGTACCAGTAGAGATACAAAAAACCCCATTTATTTTATCTTGTTATAGGCCAGATTGCAGTCTGTCCTCCATATTATTTTAATGAAATAAGAATACAGCAGACACTGTTGTTTAGCATAAGCAGTGCTGTGAGTTATGTGGCACAGTGCTAAGAGTGCCACTACACTAAAGAAGGCCATTTTCCAGTATGAAGAAATATACTTTCCTCTCAGAGTAAACCTGAGTTCTGTCCCTTTGGAACAGTTGATAGGCTCAGGGAATATATCCTGTGCATGGCATGATGGATGAGCAGGGGATACTCAGCCAGTGTTCCCATTTTAAAAACCAAGAGAAAACAAGAAAACAAGGTTTGAAGTCCAGGCTAACAGTGATGTGGCCAAACTGAAGCAAAGATTTGTCTCATGTAAAAATCTGCTCTGCTTTTACTGCAGGTTTGTATTCTTAATTGTGCAAGTCACATTAATTATCATTATGTAGATAACGATTTGCGCAACTCCTTCCCCTCCTGTAACACACCTTAAATGATACCACTTACGTAAAACATGCTTGTAACAAAAGAGTAGCTTGTATTACCTCTGGCTCCAAGTGTTTTTCTTCCTTGCCATGCTCCTTCAATTCCTTGTCAGAATGATTATCGCAGTCTTCTAACTGACAGATGTGTTGGCATTTGGTAAGTTCATGTTTAGCTTGCTTTCTTTGAGAAACATTCCTTCGATGAAGACCATTGAAAAATGCCTCGCACAGTGGCAGTTCTGTAAACACATCATCATCTCTATGACCTGCTTCTTCCTCTTCAGATGAAAACTCTTCTGCTTCCCCTGCCTCCCAAATATGGAGTTTAGTATTAGCTTCATGTGCTAAAAACTCAAAATCAGAAAACGTGATAGCACTTGGTTTGTGTTTTATGATTCTGATCTCAGGGCTCTCTTCTGGTTTCTTGTCTGATTTTTTTCCTGTAAGGATTGGCAATTCCGTGTGGAAGGGAAGGTTTAAAGGATTTTCCTTTGGCTTGTGCTTTGCAGAACAGAGTAATTCTTCACAAAGGTCCTTTGTCTCAAAGTGATCAGTGGCACTGACACGCCCTGAAGCTGTGCCAAGTTGCAAGGATGTTTCATTGTGGTCTAATAAGGATGACACAGACAGCAAATTCAACTTGGGTTCCAGTAAAATGTTCTTAAATTCAGATGGACTCGCCTGGTTTTCTCTCTTTCTTTGGTATTCTTCATATTCTGCTTCCTCTTGAGTCCCCAGGCACTTGGCAGATGTAAGATAAGGTGAGCTCTGTTCTGCTTCATATATATTAGTTTCCATTCCAATGAGTTTCATCCATCAGAGATCAAAATGACTTCATTCCTAGTTTTCTTAAGAAATGTAACTTCACAGAGGTAGCCAGGAAATATCTTCTTATTTTTCCAAAACCATGATCATGCAGTCATTATTAATGCCTGGGTTCTCATACAAAACAGCTGAATCCTCTCTGCTTCTGAAACAAAATAAAACAAAAAAAACCCAACAACATTATTGATGGTAACAAGCTTGCATTGGAGTGCATCAGCAAAAATAATACTGAAGCAAATTTACTTGAAGGCCTCTTACAAAATCTCCATGCAGATTAAATTAACCTAAAAGATGATAAAGTTGACTTATTTACCCCAGAGACTAGGAAAGGCCTAGGAAATGCAGATATTTTTTTTTTAATGATGACTTTATGTTGATTATTGGCACAATGATTCAGAATGATTCAAAATTATTTTAGATATGTTACTGAAATATGCCTCTGTTCATTATACTTTTTATGTCTGTTAAATCCCTGGAAACTTTTAGACTGTTCTGATAAAGTTACTAAACTGTCATGGGGAAGGGCAAGGAGCCAAAGTAATTGACATAAGACAGTTTCAATATAGGTAGAGTGTTCTGTCTTTCAGCTTCTATGAATTGCCACTGCAGCGGCAATGCAGTGGTAATGCAGCCTGTCCATTTCCAATAAATTTGCAAAGCAAAAAGAGGAGACTAAAAATAAGAGAGAGCTTCAGTACTACATCAGAGTTGGGCATATCTGATTTAAATCAGTCTTAACTTCTGTGCTCATGTCTAAGCTGTGCGCCTCCAACACAAAGGAAGAAGTGAGCTGCTGAACTGATCTCGTATCGCTGAGTAACTTACGCTCATCCATCGATGCAATTTACTTCTTGTGACAGATCGAGTATTGATAGCAGTTATTTTACTGATTGTTTCAGTGCTCCATCTCTGAGACAGCAAAGCATAACAGAAGCTTTTCGAAATAAAAAGAGAAGCTTAAGCCTTTGATGTATGTGGCAAATCCGTCAGTGATGAGGAAGACCTGTCAGAAGGCAGTACTGTTGATTGTCAAAGCGGGAAGCAGTCAAAGCTAGCATGTGACGTGCCTCTCACTGCATGTGCCACAAACTGAGCAATGCACACCAGCTAGGCATATTTTAGTGATGGTTAGCATATGTTTTAGTGTTGCAGGTGTAAGCAAAAATTATTTCTCTATTCTAGAAGACTCTCCAAAAGGCAGAAAGAGAGCTTTGATTTGGCTTCCCACACCAGCTCGTTCCCATCAACTAAGAGGACAGGTTGTGTTCACCAGCCATTGCTTCTGGTGCCTGCTCCAATCCTCACCTATTGGGAGTTCCAGCAGGAGTAGCAACACTGAAGTCTCCAATTTTCCTTCGCAGACTCTTTCCTAGCCTCACATGTTCCTATTGTCACTTGTTCTTGTCTAGCAGAAATTACCCATCCTTGGCACGTTCCCTGGACCGTCACTAATTCTTGTAATACTGCCAAGCAGGCTCTGCTGTGATGACATCTGGAGGAATACACCTCCGTGTTCACAGGAACATCTTTGCTGTAATAAACCCAATATACAGCAAAAAGTGCTCCAGAAGCTAAAAAAATCTGCAGTAGGGAATGGGATGGGATAAGTGGGTCAGATCTATTTCTAGTATTTTAGGTTGATGAATCATGAATCATCCCTGCAAAAATGTGTAATTTTGGGTATCTCTGGATATTTCTAACATCTAAAATCAATACTCAGCTTCTTTTAAAATTGTGTGAAGGTGTTTCTCTCAAATGAGTTTAGTTTTTTACAGGATATAGTGTAATGCCAGACTTTCTGCAGTTTTAACTACAAAAGGAATGAAATAAAATTTCTGCTTATTAGAAACTCCGTTGGACTCTTTTAATTTTCCAGAGATGAGACTAGAACAAAGGAAGGATGCAAAACAGTCTGGTTTTGTGCAAGTATGGCAAAAAATGTCTGAAGAGGAAGTGGTAAGAAGAGAGAGTGTGAGTGCACCCTTATTCATCCCGTGGATCAATCTAGCAGTGACTGGAGAAAATCCACACTTTTATAGAAAATATCAAATTCCAAATTTTATAAGAGCTACACATAGACATTTATAACTCCTAAAAATGGAGCATTTTGGGCAGAGCTGTGTATTTGGAAATCCTGCCCATAGCAAAATGTGTAACTGAGAGAGGTCTGAACACTGAGCTAAACCTGTGTGTGTTGTGAAAGGCCTGTTGTACAGCCCTGAAAAATAAGGTAGGTTTCACCACAGTTCTGAATGTGTGCACTTACAAGTTCTGGAAAGAAATAATCTTTCTGGAAAAAGTCTTCAAGGCTTTATAAACAGGGAAATTACTATAATATGCATACATGATTCTAAATATACATGGTAGCATTTGCTCTGCTGGTAGGCACTAGTGCAGGTAAAGATGTTGAATAATAAGAAAACTATCTTAGGCACATATGTGTTTTTTCCAGCTAAAAAGGAAAATATAGGGCTACTATAGCTAACTGTCCAACCGAAACTCACTCCAAAACAACTCAGGAAGAGCACAAAACCCCCTAACACTGGCTATTTTTTAAAGCTAAAATGTAAAATGCATATCTGGGTGCAGAAACTTCAGCTTTTTTACAGCAGTTTAAAACAAGTCAAATTTTATTTATTAAGGAAAGTGCCTTAGAAATGAGCAATAAATACAGATGTGTGATACAGCTAGTGGAATGCTATGGAAGGAAAGTTTTCATGTGGTCTGGCAAAAAAATGTGCATGTGGAAACTCACAAATGCTTTTTTTTGTGTATCATGCTCTATTTGCTTGATTCTCCTTCGCTCAGAAAAAAAAAAATTGTATTAAGCCTCACTAAGTTTGTCACAAAGATCACACCAAAGCACATACTAGGCTTAACCATTAAATAGGAGGATTTTACAGAGACTTTAACATTCATAGGCTCGTTTCTATTTTCTTGAGTCAACACAAGGAGAATTGTTTTCTGAGGCAAATGATTATGGTTTATTTCATACGGTTATTGTAACAGCAAGCAAATCACCTAAACTAACTTTTCAAACATTGCTTTAGTTAGTGCATTTCAATACCCATTATGTATTTTGGCATTAGAAAGCATGTGAATGTGTGGAATTTTCTTCTTTTAAATTAAATTTAAACTCGAACTGACATAGTAAACGAGCAAATCGAGTCCTGATCTTCACTGGAACAGTACAGTACTCATCTAAAATAATAAGTTTTTGTCCCTCAGCTCCTAATGCATTTGTTTCCCTTTCACAATGACTTTGCTTAATATTTTCCATTGATTTAAACAATATTCCCCTGAAAAATTAAGCAAACAAGCCAAGAGAAAGTGAGACACATAGGCTAAAAGCAAATTAGGAGATAAGGATTTTTCCCCCCCTGATAATTTTACCTTTTTTGCAAGGTAACCCCATATTTTTCAGTTCAGTTTATTTCTGTGAATGTAACAACGGGAAATCAGTTAGTAGCCAAAAGATCCTCCAAACGAGGCACAACAAAAATGAAGTGAGCAGATCCTTACAAAAGGCATTCAGCTTGCTCGCTGCACAAGAACTCTGTCAACAGAAGTATGTGTGAGAATCCCTGGGGCAAAAACAGCCCTCTACAAGCACTGGCCAAGTTATTCACAAAAAAAAAAAAAAAAAAAAAAAAAAAAAAAAAAAGGAGAGAGTGGAGGGAAAAATAAAAGGAGAGAATGCAAGCATGCTTCACAGGAACACCAGGCATTTCCAAAAATACAGTGTGACCTCATTCTTCACATTATGTCAGACCTTAACATCATGCTTTGCTTTATCACCTGGAGCACCTGGAGTCAGGTTCCCACTGCACACATTCAAGTTTGGATGCTGTCAGATTTTGAAAAGAGAGGCTGTGAAATGTCTTTTGATGTAGTAGAAAGCCAGCACAAATTAATATCAAAATTATCTTTCTGTGTCAGTTGAAAATTCTAATTATTGTTTGCCTGTGTTTCTTCAAGACCTGCATTTGCTGCACCAAAGCTTCACAAGTCTTCCATTTTACATATATTAATAGCATCATAGCTTGCAGACAGACTTCTGCATATGCTGCAAAGTGTAGCTGTAGTGTAGGTTACTAGACATCTGAGTTTCCAAGTGTGATTATAATTGTCATTGGAAATACAGGGTGAGAAGACTCTGAGTTATAGTTTAATTAGGGAAGTGTTTTTCTATTTTGCTTTTGATTAGAACAAACAGCAAAAGTGGAAAAGCTGCAATACCCTTCTACTCAGATGAATTCCGAATGCTAGTCGTAGTAGATTACATTTTTCACCTTGAGATACCCAGGCACAGATATTTGGCACAGATGCTGCCAAGCTATGTCCCTTCTGACTCATTTCAGTGAGTGAAGGAGACAGCACTTAGATGCCAGTTTCTCTTACATCTCATGCACCTGATTGCCTTTGCTGAAGTTAAACAGTATTTTAGTCAGCAAATTATTTGGCATATTTATCACTGGGTCACTCAGCAAATGAAGCCACATCTTAATGCAAAACAACTTCACAGGAATTACTTTCTATGGCAGTTTAGTGAGGCTTCCCAACTTAGAAAAAAGTTTATTATCCCAGGGCAGCCCTACTAACAAGCCTGTCCTTTACCTTTTCTATTTGTCCCCACCTCCACTGTGGCAGAAGCCTATTTTACATTGCCAAGCAAAGTAAAATATCCTCCCAAAGACCATAAACTACAATGATAAAGTGACACTGCTAATTTAACAGTGCTTACATCCATATTTGTCTTAGTCACAGCCATTGGTGACAGATGTGTTCTTTCCCAATCACCATCTTAACTAGCGCAGCTATGTCAGCAATTTATTTACAGCTGTATCTATTTGCAATACATAGGAGGGAAAGACCTTGCTCCAGGATGAATCATTGACACATTCCATGCTATTAGCTGAGCCTGAGGTTAAGTTTAATCCAGCAAAAGTGTTAACATCCTGCCAGTGCATGGACTCAATTGCACTTCCATCAAGAACAGTATTTTCAACCCCCCCCAAGTTCCCTTACGGCCATGTGGGAACAATCACAGAATCACAGAAACATTCAGTTTGGAAAAGACCTTTAAGATCACCATTGTTTGGTTGTATGGATTAATTGTAAATAAGGTAAGAAAATATCCTTGGTGATACAACTATTGCCATTTCTAAGAACTTAGACCCAGTTAGCTTACCTAAAATGGACCTTGACTTTGCAAATAGTTTTGTTTTGTGCAGCCCACGACTAGCAGAGTTACAACCTGGAGCAAAATCAAGCAGCGGGAAGGTGTGAGCATGAGTAAAGCAAAAGACTAGACGTGGTTCTCCACACTTGGAAAAGCCTCATACCTCTTGCATACCTGATTACATGCTCTCAAAAAAGAGTCAGGTATGAATGAGGGATTGAGGGCATACATCTTTCCACATGCCTTTGAGAACATGAATGAAGTATCTCTAAAAAATATCTGGCTTTCCTTCTGCCATTAGGCTTCTTTAACATTGCATTCAATGTGTCGTTCATGTATTCCCTGTTCTGCCTCACATAGTTTGCCTTGCACCTGTGAAATGCAGCATCAAGTTCCTGATGGGATGTTGGCCAGAGGTTGTTTGACTACAGGCTTTTAGAAGGCAACTTTGAGTGATTTAAAGATTACCCTCTGAACTACTTGAGAAATTAAATCTGATGTGAAGTTGCTGAAAATTCTAATACTCACAGGAAAGGAGGGATGAAAGGGGGGTGTGTGTGCATAGGTGTTTATGTAAAACCTGCGGTGCTAAATGAAAACCATAATTCTTTTACATATTGCTCTAGAATACTTTGGCTTTGTTTTTATATGAATGGTGCAATCACCATGAAACAGGAGGAGCAGTCAGTCACAGAGACACTGTTCATAAACACAGGCCACAAAATGAACTGACACTTAATAAAGATTCATAAAGTAACACTGGATAAACAACATAGGAGGGATAACAAAATAAAAGTTTGTCTCTATTTAGCTTGAGGATCTTGGCATTGGTAAGATCCCAGCTCTTCATCTAAGCAACCGGTTCAAACCACAATCAGGAAGCAGCCTTTCTGCAAGCAAAGAAACAGGTATGAGCCGCTTCTCCCTCCAGTTTAAATACTGTCACTGTTTCTTCAGCCTTTAATGTGAATTCCATGGCATATGTTCATGGGATGCTCAATGGACTGGCTGGAAATTGATCTTCCTTGTGCATAAAGGGAAAGAGGGTAGAAAACCCCAATTTTTTTCATATTTAGGGATATCTATGCTAATATGGATGGGTTACGGGTCATACTCACATCTTTTATTTTTCTAAGTCCATGAAACAGAAATGACGTAAAACAAACTACTTTTCACTCTGCAACTTAGGTAAATAGCATGCAGATTGGGTGGGTTTTGTTTGTTTGTTTTGCTTGGATGTTTGTTTGTTTGTGGGGGTTTTGTTTGTCTGTTTGTTTGTTTGTTTTTCTGTTTAGTTCTCTTCTATTGAAAGTTGTATAGCAGAACAAAGTTGTCTTTCCAAATAGCTTTCAGATGCCTTCCAAAATTGCATGCATCCCTCGGTGGAATCTCTGCTGAACCTGTGATGCTCACCAGCAGCCAAAAACAATTACTTTAGTGTTTCACAGAAGCAGGAGCTAGTATAGTCTGTATTTACTGTATGGTTTACTGTGTGCCTTAAAATGAAAGAAATTAAGTTCTTTTAAGTTAGTTCCCTCTCTTAAGAAGAAAAACACATCACTGCCTTGGGTGCCCTCATGACACCCAATTTAACTTACAATCATTGTTATTCACTGTCTGCATATCAGAAACTGAACACTTGCATCTACTTTGACCACACAGCTGGTAGAAGAGGTGTAGACAGGAATCAAAGTTTCTTTATCACTAAAACCATATCTTAATCACATTTCATCTTCCATCCACAAAAACTATTTTGTTTGATTTACTAATTGCCATTATTGAATTTACTTGACCATAAGAGATGGAGGCTTCAACAGGCAACAGAACTGAGTATCAGCATTTGTTTCAACAGGCTGAATTCTTCTCCTAATTCTGTTTCTCAAGGAGAGTTGCATGTCACTAGAAATGTCTGAACTTTCTCCCATGAACTAAGTTCTCTTGTATAGAGATACACCAGTGATTTTGACCAGAACACCCCACCACAAGTCCCTGAAGTTTCCAGAAGCTTCCTTCAACAGCTCCAACAACCTTCAGTAGGTCTTCAGTGCCCTGCTTTTTTGTCAAGCTTCTGTCATATCAGCAAGTTAAAGTTCAAGGCCTGTTCCTACTCTTCAAAGTAATTTTTGTGCCTTGACTTGAACTAGATGATCTTTCGAGGTCCCTTCCAGCCCCTAACATTCTTTAATTCTGTGACTCCTGCTTCAGCTCTCCCTGTTCTTGCAGCCTGTGGCCATACCCACCACAGAGGCACCGGAGAGATTTCCCAGCAGCTGCTCAGATCTACTGTGCACAGCTCCTGAGAAACCACAATAAAAGTACCTCTGGCTGTTATCTGGGTCAAGTATAAACAGAAAACCAGCTCACTGGTGATTAGGATAAGAACAGGCTTAGGCCTGTGCAGGTATTCCCAGCTAGTCCAAAACCAGCCAGACTGGGGTAGCTGGAAGCAGCCAGACTGTGGCAGCTACTAACCCCTGCACAACTTTCTTAACCCTGCTTACAGGACTGGGCTCTTTCTCATGCCTAAGCCAGGTCACTGAATGCATGAAGGAAAAACAGGGGAAATGTTAATTGCTTAATTCCAGTGCCCTTTAAGACATCCTAGACTAGCTCACCTGGCCTTGTTCAGCTGCCATCTCAGAGAGGTGTAAATCTCCAGCTCCACAGCAGAGTACCTCAAAGAGCACTGCTAGGCACCTGCAGGTAGGCATGTGTTTAGGCAAATGAGTTGTACATTTGGTTTGTTTAGTAAGCTTTTAAAATAATTTAATGTCAGGCACCTAATTTTGGTGACTAATGTGGGATTTTTAGGTAAGAGCCCCAGCCTCTTCTTGGCCTATATAAAAAGCCTAAATTCTTAACATACGCACCTAAATTCAGGTCCTCCTCTAAGAAGCCAAACTGATCAAAAGCTCTTTTCTGGGTAAGGACTTGTAGCTGTGCTGCAGTACATTATTATGGCAAGCTGCAAGGCTGAATCAGAAAGCAAACAAGTGCTTTAGTGCCATGTGTATTAAATCAGTTTGCAGCATTTCGGCTCCTCAGGTTTGTACTCCTATCAGTCTTATAAAGTATCTGCAGTGTCTTGGCAACGTGCTACATTTCTCAGGTGAGGTACTCTGCTTAATGCAAGACTGGTAAACAGCTTGAGTAGGCAGGGCTTTGATTTATGAACTGCATCAATATGGTAATGAGGATGTTGGCTGGGCAATTAGTTTTCAATTGTATTATCTCACACTTGCTCCTGTTATTTTCATTACAAAGGTTTGTCAGAACACCTCTTGAGTTCAGTATTTCAGAATCCTCTGGTGTCTTTATACCTATTAGACCGGAACTGCAGCAAATTAAAGCCTCTTCCACACCTCCTGAATCTAATATCACTAAACCATTTGTATGAAAATATCAGCGGTAAATAGATGCATCCATTTAAAATGCTACTTTGAATGCTTTGGTTTATTCCAGTCCAAGATGGGCTTTGAACTCCAGTGATGTCTTTATCACCCTCTCTAATCAGTGCTTGCAATGAATGCTAAAGAAATGGTGACCTTTGCAATAAATGCCCATTACTACAAAGGCCATGCTGGAGGGCAGGCTCCTCCTCTCAGGACCTGCTGGGTGCATGAGATATAAATAGCAGCAAGGGAGGACTGTGTCAGCCACAATGAAGATAAGTTATTACAGAGGGAACAAAAGATTTTGGGGTAACCTCCTGTGATCCATATCTGTATGTATAATAAGGCCAAGGCAAATCCTTCTTAAACAGTTCTGGTCATGCAATATTTTTTTTATAAAAGAACTCTTCCCTCTAAATCAACATAATTTTGATGAAGGACTCAATGTATTTTTGTTCAATCTGAAAGAAAAAGTAAGATAATTTATGCTGGGGGATAGGTAATTTTCCAGAGTTTTCAGAAGAAAGAAATCCTCATGAGTACTTTAATATTTCTAACCGTTTGAGCTCTTGCTTCCCCATGTAATTTAATAAATAATATAAATAAGTAAATAAATAAATTTAAGTTAATTTGATGGAAACTCACGGTTCTTTTGGACTCTTTCTTTTTTAGGGGATAAGTTTGTGCCATTTTTTTGCCTAGATATACTGGGCAAAGACGAAATACCCAGCAATAGTTACTGCCAACTGCTTTAGAGCTGTCTGAAGTTTTATTTATGTACAGAAGGAAATGTTTCTTAAGCCAAGGTACATATTTGAGGCCTGAATACCTATTCCTGCTTTTCTGTTATTTCTTTTCTTTCCTTTTGAGATCTTACAATAATTAGTTAGACACATCTGTTTTCCATTCTTCAGTTCTAAAATTCCAGATTTCAGCTTGTTACATTAGAGTTATGGTATCAGATGATCTTTTCCCCATAGAAGGAGTCATTCTAGCCTTTTTATCAAATAGTAGCTCTCCCTTTTGGATAAACTTGAAGGATTAAACATTTGAAATGGTGCAATAATTATAGACTAAAAATATCTAAGTTATCTCTAAGATTTCTAGGTTAGGTGTGACAATAAAGCAGTAAAGCTGAGGTATACTATGATACACCTATTTTTGGAGTGTCCAAAGAATTAATGTAGAGACCTTTCCATGGCACCTACAATGAACTGTATGCCAAGTTCACAGGGACTTATTCTCTGGTCTCTCCCTAAGTTTTGTTTCTTTATTATAAACTTCTCCTGTGAGACTTCCTGAGATTTTCTCCCCCTCTATGCAGAATAAAACTGCTTTGGGCATTTCTGCATGACTTTGTGGAATGAAGCAGGAAATAATTCATAATGAAAAACTGTGCAACCCACTACTGAATGCTACTAAAATTCTAAAAAGTCTACTACACTTGAAGTATAGTCCACAAATAAAGATGATCTGGATAACTTTTTCTAGAAAGAAGTTTGGAGTGGAAAAAAAATACTGAAACTTTCACTTTATACCCAGACTGAAAGGTAAATGAAGCAAAAGTGAGGAGAAATTATTTAATAATTTTTTTTCTTTTTTTTTTTTTTTTTTTTAAGCCTTTAATAAATAAATCCAAAAGGTAAGCAGAAATCTTAATCAAAGGGGATGCCTACTGCCTGTCAGGGTGAAGCTTACCCAGAACATGAAATTCAATTAATTAATTTTTCACAGAGAGAGAGATTTTCCATTGTAATGGGCTGCCCAGGGAGGTGGTGGAGTCATAGTCCCTGGAGGTGTTCAAGAAAACACTGGATGGAGCACTTGGTGTCATGGTCTAGTTGATTGGATAAGGCTGGGTGGTAGGTTGGACTGGATTATCTTGGAGGTCTCTTCCAACCTGGTTGATTCTACAATTCCATTATTCTCTTCTATGATTCCTGAAGCACAGTACTGAAGCTCAGTATTGATGCAAACCCTGTTGCAGAGCCCTTTTAAAATCCAGCATGTTTACTTTCAGGATCTATGCAGTATACAAATATTCAATGAAATGGTCAGAATTCTTGCCACTGCAACTCTATTCAAATATATTAATCTCTGAGATAGATGGTGTCTTTCATCCTCTCTTTTACAATTACAAAGTGTGTTGTGCTAGCATAAAAGATATTTTCTTTCCTCCAGAATGCTGCAGATATGTCATTAATTCAGATATTAGAAAGAAACAATATTATACATTTTTTTCCCTTGAGACAAGAAAAAACATAGTTGCCTTTACTGAGTTTTAGACAGATTTGTTTCCCCTTGAGACAAGAAAAAACATAGTTGCCTTTACTGAGTTTTATAAGTGCCAGAAATTCCGTTTCATAACAGGCTCTGTTATGTTAAAAAGCAGATAACCAGATAACATATAATGGGCAGTTGCATTAGCTTTCTGGTCAAACAAATGGTACAACAAGTGCTCTCAATTTATGCTCTCAATCTGTTCCTACCCTAATGCTCCACATATTTCAAGGCCAAAGTTTTTTATATTTTCCTCACAGAATATCGTGAGATGGTTTGATCTTCAAAAAGCCAAGCTCCTCTCCTTTTGAAAAGTTTAGCCACTTCTGAAGTAGATCTCTCCAAAGGGATAATTTGCGTAACAATAAACATTCTGATTTCAAAACATCAAGCTCTCTTCGGCTGGTTTTAATCCCCACTGCTCTTAAGAGAACTTTAGAAATTGTGAGAGACTGTTAACTAACACAACCTTGGCTCCCTAAGCCAGAGTGATGACAGGGCAAAGCAGACATATAAAATATGGACTTCACTGTAGACCTCAGCTAGGCATAAACTGCAAACCACCCACACCAGAAAGAGCGACCAGGACAAGAAATGAGCAGTGTCACTTTCTCTGGCCACCTGCATCAGGGCATTTACTGCTGATAGAATTCTTTTGTCACCTCTCTTTAAAATGCATTAAATGGATATTGATTGTGCTTTTTGGTGGTGGTGTGAACATGGGATTAGTCTTGTTCACCTTTCATCACCACAAGATGTGTGAACATGGGGCAGTGCCTGCAGCCACAAAGGGACTGCACATTATTAGCCATTACTTTAGTCAAGCTTTACAAAGTGATGCCTAAAAGTGTTGAAAAGTGGAGTCACTCTCAGGCTTCTTTAGGGAAAATGGAGACCTGTATAGGGAAAACCAAAAACCAAATATATGCTAAGTGAGATATTAACTTTGCTAGTTCAAATATATAAATATAAATAAATAAATATATATAATGGATTCAACAAGTCTTGGAACAACTATTTTCCGTGCTTATGAAATAGGCTGCATGATAAGAAATAAATCACAGAATCACAGAAACATTCTGGTTGGAAAAGACCCTCAGGACAACAAAGTCCAATCGCTATCCCTACTCAACAAAGTTCACCCTTAAACCATATCCTCAAGTGCCACATCCAAATGACTTTTAACATATCCAGGATTGGTGACTCAACCACCTCCCTGGGCAGCCCATTCCAATTCATGACCACTCCTTCTGTGAATTTTTATTTCCTAATACCTAGTCTAAACCTAACCAGTTGCAACTTGAGGCCGTTCTCCCTTGTTCTGTTTCCAATTACCTGTGAGAAGAGACCAGCAGCAGCCTTTCCACAACATCTTTTCAGGTAGCTGTAGACAGCAATGAGGTCTCTCCTCAGCCTCCTCTTTTTCAAAGCAAATAGCCTAAGCTCCTTCACTCCAGTCGCTCTTCATAAGATTTATTCTCAAAGCCTTTCACCAGCTTTGTTGCCCTCCTCTGCACTTGCTCCAGCACCTCAGCATCCTTCTTGTGATGAGGTGCCCAAAACTGAACACAGTACTCAAGGTGTGGCCTTTCCAGAGCAAAGTACATGGGGATAATCATCTCCCTACTCCTGTTGGACACAGCATTTTTAATACATCCAGGACTCCTTTAGCTTTCTTTGCCACCTGGGCACATTACTTGCTCGTATTGACTTGTTTGTCTGTTAGAACCCCCAGGTCCCTTTCTGCTAGACAACTTTCCAGCCACACTTCCCCAAGCCTGTAGCGTCACTTGGGGTTGTTGTGACCCAACCTTTGGCTTGTTGAAGCTTATCTCATTAACACTGGCCCATTGATCCAATCTATCCAGCTCCCTCTGTACAGCGTCCCTACCCTCATCATCAACACTGCCACCCAAATTGGTGTCAGCTGCAAACTTAATGGTGACATACTCTATGTCTTCATCAAGGTCATCAGTAAAGATGTTAAACAGAAGTGGTCCTGACACTGAGCGCTGGGGTCACCACTTGTGACCGTCCGCTGCTTTATCCAGCAGAGCTGTGCTCATACACACCATGAGCGGTAGTTTGGCCCTGAGAATTCTGTGGGGAGCAGTGTCAAAGGCTTTTTGGTAGACAATATCCACAGCCTTTCCCTCATCCTGTAGCTGGGTCATCTTGCCATAAAAGGAGATCAGGTTCACCAGGCAGGACCATGAACCCATGCTGACTGGTCCTGATGCCCTGGTTATTCTCTATATAGCATGTAATAGCCCTCGATGGGCAAATAAGGATTTGTACTTCAAGTTTTGAATGCTTCAGCAAATGAAAATTTACTACCTCGGTCAGGGTCAGATTGTGCACAAACATACAGAAAATTAAAATGCTTCCCTTAAATGGCATACATTCACAATTCAACATACTTAGTAACCTTTTGCTATAGCATTTTCACCTTTTTTTTTTTGGTTTTTATTCTTTTTACCTAAATTCACATATACTAATGGAATATTGGCACATGCAAATACTCATTCAAGAACTCAGGTTTTTAGAGAGTGGGATGTACTCTGCATGCCTTTGTTCTGATGTACTACTGTCATTATCCTTTTTAAATCACTAGGAGGTGTGTCATGATTTTAGATTTCTAGAAGTTCCCATCACAGGACAGATCGAGAGCTGCCCACACACCTTCTACTTGTTCCCATTGAAAATGTAGCCTGTGGTTTCTTGCTTCACCCTGCATGAGACAGAGTTCACCCTGCTTGAGAGAAGCAATCAAAGAGATGTCAATAGAGGAAGGGCAATAGCAAAACAAGACCTAACAATTTTTGACTGTGTGTTGCTATACCTAATTAGTGTTGTTTCAGCATGCCTCTGTGTGAGTTATTTACAAGTATTGGTGCAATTGTGCAAAAGGCTGTTTCCCTTTAATATGATGCCTACCTGACAGCATCACATTTTTAGTGAATTCTTGTCATAGATAACCTTTAGTTAAGCAAAGAAATGCTAACTTACATAAACAATTCCAAAGATATTTGAAAGTATCCTAAACAAACACCGTATCAGTGAGGGTACAGGCAAGTAGAAGGTTTTACAAGCTTCTACTTGAGATATTGTTGAGTTCCTTTTCTCAGAATGAGATGTTGAGTGCCATTGAGCTTACCTGCTGCTGTAGGTTTACTGCTGCCACTCTCAATTCTCTATACAATGTAGATATATGGGAGAACAGCAATGCCTACCATTCATTTGTACCAGTGAGCCTCTGAGTTATACCAACCAGCATTTGGATTCTTGAAATAGTTCTTTCAGTTATGAACACCAACCTATGCAAGTAAGATAAAATGCTGGCCTACTAACTTCCAGGATTTACTCTGGGAGTTTTTATGTCATAGTGCCAGTTAAATACAGCATAGAGAAGCGACACTTCAGAGACAGCTTAAATGCTGCTGTAGAAATGCTCACCATGCTGTAGAAGTTGTATCTTAAGGAGTAACTAATATGAAAAAGAGAAATAGGAAAATTCCCTTAAATGTATGCTATGTGTGCTGTGTGTTTGTAGATGGCAGTGACAACTAGTTACATACTGCCCAGTCTATGTGCTCTTTATCAAATATGTTACCTCAAATTAACATTTGTGTGGCAAGATGTCCATTTACTCTGATGGGTACTTGATCAGGCAATTCAGGAAACAAAACGCTGCAAACATCAAGATTTTCAAATTCTCCTTTCCCACTTGCATCAAGGAAATTTTATAGCTTTAGTTTGTGCAGCATCTTCTGTATGAGATGTGCTCCACTAGTGCATATTTGAGGAGCTTATGCTAAACAGAGGTAAGACAACTGAAGATAAGCACTCACATATTTGCATGCCTGTTGTTAAAAATTCAGCAATGCTCTAAGTGCTTTTCACTCTGTAACAGCTAGTATAACACTTAAGAATTTCTAAACATAAGCTATTCCTACATTTAACCAGGAAGAGTGGCTGAGGCTGCATTAAATAGATTCAGGATTGGGGGTTTTTTTTCAGCTTTCCCAAAACGTAAGTGACAAACCACTATCCACAGAAGTGCAGAGTAGCTTAGAAATCCCTTCCAGGAGCACCTGACAAGAATAAGTGTCCCTGGCCTCTGGAACTGGCTGGAACAGTAAATATGAACTGACTGCTAGTGGTGCAGAGAGTGAAGACAAACACCTTCAGAAGCCAAATTACACATGAAACATGAGGCATTGTATTTTAGATGTGCAGTAAAACTGAGTGCTCTTTGAAGTTAAAACAATTGGAAATTTTCCAATGTGCTAGTTTTGAAGCTTCTGTGAATCTCCACTGATATTCTTCACCTTCTTACCCAGAGTAAAGAGCTTCCAAATTGAACACATGGCCTCTAGAAGTTCAGCAAGTCTAAAAACAGTGGTCTTGAAGAATAAGTTCAAAGCCTACTACACTGAAATAAACACCTGACTTTAGAGCCTAATTTATCCTGTCACTCCCTCTGATATTTGCCAAATGTTAGATTTTTGTCTTTCACAATGTTTTGGGATTTTTTTCCTTACAAGCTAGAGTACTGTAGACATTACAGGCAGACACTACTGAATACTGGAAGAGACTGACATCTGTAAACATTACTGGGCTGAACAGATCACAATTTTGTACTTAACATAATTAGCTGAAGAGGGAATTGCAACTGTCTTCCTGCTAGCAAAGTAATTTCACATCACAAGAATAAAAAAGAGACTTTTAAAGGGACTTCTTGGAAAGGAAGAGAATAGATGCAGCCATTATTCAGTAATACATCTGTCAGCTTACCAAAACCTTCTGTTTCATAGGACAGTAATAGAAGATATTGAGCCACAAGATTTGTATACCTTTTCTATTGGCCCTTTCCAGATTGCAAAGTTGTTTTTTTTTTTTTTTCTGTATGATCACCATTATTATTTTTCTACTCCACCTCAGCCTAACAGTTAGCAATAGTTTATAAATATGTAAGGAGTGAGTGCCAGGTGGATGGAGCCAGCCTCTTCTCTGTGACAGGACAAGGGGCAATGGGTGGAAGTCGAGGCATATGAGGTTTCATGTGAACCTGAGGGAGAATTTGTTCACT
Organism: Psilopogon haemacephalus; assembly: GCA_013396835.1. Taxonomy (NCBI): domain Eukaryota; kingdom Metazoa; phylum Chordata; class Aves; order Piciformes; family Megalaimidae; genus Psilopogon; species Psilopogon haemacephalus. The sequence continues at coordinate 168,975 of VWZI01008845.1, read as the reverse complement.
GTGAGGGTGACAGAGCACTTGAACCAGCTGCCCAGGGAGGTTGTGGAGTCTCCCTCTCTGGAGATAGTCAAGAACCATCTGGATGTGTTCCTGTGTGATCTGCTCTAGGTGATCCTGCTCCAGCAGGGGCGCCAGACCAGATGAACTTTTGAAGTCCCTTCCAGCCCCTGACATTCTATGATTCTATGATTCTAATAGGCTCTGCTCAAGAAAAGGTTAAAGTCCAGAAAGGCAAAGCTGTTAGGGTAGAAAGGGTTACAGCAGTAAGAGATACTACCAGATGTCTCCCTGCTAGAGGCGTATGAAAAATTATGGAGTAAAAATAAAATAGAAAGAGATTGAAACACAGAAAGAGCTAACTCCAAGCACTTCCCAAAGCCAGTCCCACCAAAGTCTAGTTGTTCAGCTCCATCTGCCCAGTGCTTATCCTCTGCCAGAGACTTCTATACCAGTACACGCAATTCCAATGTATGCTTCAGTTCGCAAGCCCTGCCCATTTATTGTCCTACCTGTCCCAAACAGCTCTGCCTTTTGGCAGGCCAAGCTGACTGGCACTGGTGGTGCCTAGAAATTGCATCTGTAAGCTTGTACATGAACAACACATCTGGTATTAGACCTTTTGTGTCTTTGCATTGAATTGTGAGGATAAAGATTAAACAAAAGCACCTAGGCACTTGACCCAGCTTACAAACATTTTGAGTCTAAATGTCACAGATAAACTGCAAAATATAAGTTGGAGCAAGGAGCAGGACCTGGGACTCTCCAGAGAGGTTCCTCTCACAACAACCCCAAAAGATCCCAATACCATTTTGCTTGCCCTGTAGATCTCACCTCCTTTTCAGTGAAGTGTGTGGTGCTGGCAAGAGAACTATCCTATGCCAGGCTGTGTTGCAGCCTGATGAATGATGGACTTCCCTGAAAAGTGTGAGCAGTTTCACATTGAGGGTCTAGAAAGCAACTGTTCCAGCTCCTGGACAATCAATGAGAAGCCTCTTTTGTTGCTGCCAGTAGAGTATCATCTCTTCTGAGTTAATGGATCCACCTACCATTTAATCTACCATTGCCTTTAACCAGAAAAGCAGGAAAGGGGATCTTGCTTCACAGCCCGGGGGGTTAAATACAGGTCACTGTGTGGGTCTTGTCAAAGGATGGAGGCAGGAGGGTGTGCAATGCCTCAAGCTTCTACACTTTTACAAGTGGGCCAAAGCACCAACCGCTTCTGGCCTCAAGCCTTTTTGCTATCCAGGACTCTATTTTCATAGCAGTCAAGCCAGCAGGTTTGATTTTAGACCTTAGCTAGAATGGAACACTACATGGAGGCAGCACTGAGTAAACCTGGAGGTCAAAAGCAGGGACATGTAGAAGCTGAGTTAATCAGTGCTTAAAGCACTTGAAGAAGAAATTCAGAAATGAAGGATGCAAAGATCAGAAGCAGCACTTTGGATCTAGCTGTCATCCCTAGGGAGCTTCGCTAACAAAGGGAGCTGAAAGTTTGCCAATGCCACAGGCCTTCTACAACAGAAGAGTTGGTTTAGCCCCTAAATAGTGTTTTCTAACAATGCTCTGCCTCCTGATGAGGGAACACTAAAGCTGACTCAGAGAACTCTGAGCTGGGGCTCTGCCCAGAGGAATAATATGAATCATACAAACCATTCCTACAGCTACCTCTGTCAATTTACTAAAAGCATAATATCTGCAGTTTGATCTGTGGTTTAGAAAATGTGACCTAAGGCAGGATTTATTTTGCCACTATGTCAATACATTAAAGATCCAGAATGTGTTTAATGGTAGGTGGATGTGGATTAAAAAATTCCATTAGAATTCTCAAAACAGAGTTCTTGGTTTTTCTGGGTAACATCTTACAGAGAGACATGCTTCAAAAACCATGATTTCAAAGTGATCAAATCTTTGCTTCTTCACTGCTTCTTTCCATGACTCCTCCTCTGACTCAAAAGAGTTGTGCCAATATGAGAAATAATGTTATTTATAAGCCAGGGAAACATACAAGGAATTTATTCTTTTACTGTGCAAAGTGCATTAAATTCATGGGAATGAGTCCCTGCTCAAGGAACTCACAGCCAATACCTCTGAACATGACACAACACAAATAACTATGAAAAACACAAACAACTGTGCAGAAGGTAGAGCATATGTAAACACAAATTTTGGCCAACCAGTCCCTAGAGGCTCATGAGGCTGGTTGAAGGCTGTGGAAATATTGATACACCAAAGACTGCTAATTTTACAAAAACACCAAGGATCGTTTTTAAAAACTATTAAAAAGCATTTTTTCAAAAATGCCTCAGGACTAAAAAGACTTTAGGATGGTGTGGGGGTTTTGAATACCCTGAATTAATCTGTAATCAAGAAGCAAAGACTAATTTTAAAATGTAGGTGTTTGAAGACCACTTGTTGGCCTTGAGTTTTCTTTATACAAGCTTGACTTAGGGGAGATTTGAATTGTTTTAGTGACCCAAGCTACTTCAGTCATCTAAAGTAAATATTTTTAAAGTGTTGATAAATGCAACCCTGCAGTTTTCTGGTGTGTGTTTAGCATCATTCTTTCTTCTAAGTGGATTTTCAGTCACTTTTGAAGATTAATGAACCATTTATTCTCAGCCAGAAAGTAATTAAACACCAGTCATTCAAATGGCAATAACTCCAACTACTCAAGGTAATTTTCCATGTTTCTGCCTCTTTTCCAAGATTCCATTAAGTACTAAAAGGCAAATGAATACCATATCACAACAAAGGGAGAAAGACCAGGTAGAAAACAAGAGAGGGATGTGTATATAATTTTCAGAACATTTTGCACCTTACAACTTCCTGGCATTAAATTTTACATCAGATTTGAAGAGGAAAGTCTACGCATTTTGCACTTCATCTCAAGCAATGTGTTGCTAGAAACAGGATTGCGTTTTACCCTCAGATCATTCTGTGAAGTAATTCTCAGTCTGTCACCTTGTTTACTCTTAAAAGAAAAAATTGCCCTGAAAAACTGCTCCCCAGAGATGCAGCTTGTTTTGGCAAAATAAGCCCTCAACAAACTCCTTTGCTAGCATAACATAACAGAAAACATAACATAAAGTATTTCCTGAGTGAAATAGGCTGTATGGGCAAAAGGAATCATTTGCTATAATAACTGAATCTAGAATTTCTTCCGTGAGAAATCTCTTGGCGAGAGACGTAATTCTCTTCCATTAGCTACTCTGCTTTTATTTGATGTAGTTAAGGCAGTTCTTCAGATGATACCACACCAAAAGAGCAACAACAACAACAACAAAGAATTAAAGCCAGTTGGTAGTTTGCTCTCAATGACTGGCTGAATCACAGCAAAACAGATGACTGAGGTGTGTCTTCTACTGAAGCTCACACAGTCTTGGTTCGGCATGTTTATGGCTGTGCCGTCTAGTTGCATTTTGTTGAAGCTGAATAATAACTACATCTGAAAGCTATATCATCAAGTAAAGCAGTCCACAGTGGTACTCTGGACTCTGGTAGTAAAAAATCTTTTCACTACATTGTTCAGTTTATTGACTACTACACTTAGGGAATTGATCAATCTGAGCTGTAAAATGAAATGAAAAGTATTAGGTTTATTACTATCACTAGAAGACTCAAGCAAGGAAAGATGTGAAGACATAGGATAGAAGCAAAAATGAAGTTCCTCACAGGCATTTTCTATAAGGATTATTTCTTTTCATTAAACTGTGAGCAAAATTACTTCACACACATACACACACACACATGCAAAAGGCAAACCTCCCCCCAAAACCCGCAAACAACCAAAAAACAACCAAAAAAACCCCACCACAAATGAAACCCACCACCAAACAGGGAAAAAAAACCCACCCAAACCACAACTATTTTGAAGTTAAAAGTAAGTTTATGTATAGTAGCAGTAGTATAGTATACTGCAACACATCAGTAGCAGTAGTCTGATGTGTTGCAGTATGATTTTATAATAGATCAAATATTGTAGTTCTTCCTTTAATTTTTAATTCATTTAGGGGGATCATTTTACCAACGTTAACAAAATGCCTTTTCTGAAATAATAGAAAATAATTAGAAAAGATGAAAAAAATAGTTTTTGGTATGAACTTTTTCACGAATCCCTGTTTTGAAGAAATTAATGAATCATTTCCATCCGCAGCTGTACATACATAGGAAAATGCTAGAATTTCTTGCAATATAGAAACTATTTCTGTATGAACCAGTCAAAACCCTAGATAAAATAGGCTCTGCTCTAGAAAACTCACAGAAATTTATAAAATTTATAAAGCAGGATTATTGGGTTGCCCAGGGAGGTGGTTGAGGCCCCATCCCTGGAGGTGTTTAAGGCCAGGTTGGATGAGGCTCTGGCCAGCCTGATCTAGGGTAGGGTGTCCTTGCCCATGGCAGAGGGGTTGGAACTAGATGATCCTTGTGGTGCCTTTCAACCCTGACTAATTCTATGATTCTATGATTATTGACCTCATTTTAAGGATTATTATCTCTGTCACAGATGCTGGTATAAAGTCCCTGAAGCTAACAGAAGACAGTCTCAGTTTTGTGAAGCTACCTTGAAAGTGGCAAGAAAAGCCCTGCAGAAGAAAAAAACTCTTAAGTTTGGATAGCTACAATTACGGCAACTGGGATAAATCTTCCATAAAGTTGCCCCCATAACTTGTGAAATATCATAGCCTGGAGCACCTAAGAACCTGACCAGTCATCAAAGATTTACTCTCTAATCCAGTCTTAGGAACAGTCCAGTTTTCAATGTTTTCCTCAAAATGAACTGCATGTTAATCTGTCTCGCTGGAGACACCAAAAAAGAGCATAGGATAACCTCTGTAGATAGATTCCCTTTGCTGTCCAAGTGAACCTCACCGGAACTATCTAGTTCAAGCCCACAAGAGATCAGACGTTCTCCTGAGAATGTTTGGTTTATCCATGGCTAGAGGGGGACCAACACAGTGCTCTGATGTGCTATGGGAAGCAAAGTCTCAGTACTTCATCAAGGATCTTTGAAAGACATAACAGTTCTAGGTCTGCCCAATTTCCAATTGATCAATGGATGCTATAGACTTGGAATTAGTCTATCAACCTTGTTAATAGAATCTTTACCATTAAAAAAAAAATGTGCAAAGAATACACAGAGATACAGCCACTTTAAGCAGTGGCTGTATTTTTAACCATTGGAAGTTCAGCCTTGAAGATATGACATCCCTCAAAGAAATGGTATAATAGATTGAAATACCAAACAAAACAGACAAAGAGCCATTTGTGATTGACAAGAAGCATTAGCAGGGCAGTTTGATCACACTGCTGTAGTAATAAATAGGTTTCTGTATCTACTGCTGGTCTCCACTACCTTGTTTACCAGATTATTACATAAACAGAGTAGCCTTCTACTGAGAGAAATACACTTCAGTTTCAGCCCATGGCCTCACATTTTCCTTTTTTTGCTATATATTCATAGCTAGTTCTGTGTTCATCCCCTTAGGTACTATAATTGTACACTATAATTAAATCCTATCTCACCTGCTCCTTTTTTCACGGCCCAACATGTTAAGGTCTTGGAGCCATTTCTTCAGAAGATGTATTCTCCCATCCCCTAAATTAGCCTTGTTCCTTGGATGCCTTCCAAACCTTCCTTAGGGAATGCACCAAATTACAAACCTCTTGAAAGATTTAGAGGTCCAGTGGGGCTACACATGGTGCAATAATTGAGAGAGACTGGCTTTAAAGGATATGGCTGGACAGGTTTAAAGTCAACCAAAGTTCAACCCCACGGAGAGGTTAGAAGATCAATGCTTAACAGTATGAATGCAGTCTGCGACCTAAAGCCATTAGCAGAGATTCAGGCAATGTCTGTTCAAATCCTAAATCCTACATCTAACTTTCATTGGTCTGTGTTAATTTTAATACCTGATGTAAATAGTTATGGCTGTGGGGAAGCACATGGTGCAACTGCAATTTTCTGTAAGTGGTGTGTAGGTGGTGTAGGGAGCATGTATACGGTGCTGCAAGGAAAGTGTATAGCAAGGTCCCTGGACCAAAGGCTGTGAGGAGGCAGCAAGGTAGAAGAAATGCTGGAAGTTGCCAGATTGCCATCCTATCTGGAGCCAATGCCAGGTGAGTGACTAGAGCTGCCAAACCCTGTCCTCCAAAGCTGCTGGCAAGAGGGCCGAGGCTGGAGCTCAAGCACCGCTACCTCCTCATTTCAGCCATGCTGGGGAAGCATGGAGGGTTCTGCTCCCTGGCTAGCCGTGGCAGGCTGGACTGCTGCCCATCCCACCTGGCCACCACTGTGCCACAGGTCTGTACCTCCAGAACTATCATAAAAAGTGACAGAGGATGCCTAAATGCAATGAATACATCACATAAATAAAGCAGATGTGCAATTTGCCCGGAAAGTGAAAGAAATGTTCTGTTTAATGATGCCTGCTTGTTTGGTGATTGCAGCGAGTGCTGTGACAGTCACTATGATGTACTGTGTTCTCCTGAACAGTCTCTTAAAAATAGCTGTGTGCCAACTCACAAATGACATTCTTCATATACAACACCGGATAATATCAGCTTCACTACACTATACACCCATTTCTCTAACATCTAAATCTTTCAGATATCTGGAAAATTATACCTGCTTAGGAAGAAAAGCCATTTTTGTGCTATTTGTCAGATGACTTTTCACAGAAAATAGGGTTGTTCTTTCTATGCCATGGGAGAGTCCTAATCCCAGTAGGAATATACAATATTAAATAAAAATAAGGGTAGGAAAATAGGCTGCGGAATTTGCCATTTGTCCCATGTAAATGAGTCTGTGCTGGTTTGAACTAATTGGAGGATCTGAATGAGAAGTTAGACTATAGGCTGAGAGGAAAGCACTGACAATGCTACTCCACTCACAGCTTTACTGAGAAAGAAAAAAAATTGTTTTAAGAGTTGTAACCCAAAAATAGATAAGTCAGACTGCTTCAGATCTCTCTGGGCTGTGGCTGGCTCCTTACATGGCTCCTTTGTTCCTGCCTTTTGTAGCTGATTCTGAATAATTCCACTAAACTTCTTTTCGACCACTAATCCCCCTGGCCGATCTACCTTCGCCTATCTGCTGCATCAACAGATGGTGAGATAAGATTGGAGAAGGGGGGAAAGGTGGTAGGGGTGGTTAGAAACCTCTCTTAGGGATTTTGATCTCTGGGAGGGCTGTGGTGTTTCTGTGTTCTGTGTTTTCACTGTATATATCTGTAAATATCTGTTATACATTGTAAATATCTGCTTGTATATTGTGCATAGCTGTAAATATAAAGCTTCATTTATTAACTTCAGGCCGGTCAAGTCCTAGCCTGGGTTATTACACAGTGTGTGTGTGTGTGGGGGGGGGCAGGCAATTGTTAAACCACCACAGAGTCTAATGAAATAAAGTGTTTTTTTAAAAAAAAGCAGTACTGGAAATCTTTGAGGAAGTGGGTCGGGAAGTTCTGAAACATCCAAAGAGCTTCTCTGTACGAAGTGGACTCCTAGGGCTAGAGAGCATTTTTCCAAAAACTGTGGAACTACATATTAAGAGCAGGACTGTTTCTTAAAGCTCCTTGAGTGCATATTCTGCAAAGGGATCCCTAAAAAATATGTGTCAAATCTAGTATTTTGTGTATCAGTCACACCCCCTTTATAAAAGACCCTGGTCATGGATCAGCTACTCTTGTTTAGTCCATCTGACAAGTATATGCTCAAACTCCTAGAATCACTTCTTGCTTCTATCTTTCATTCTACTTTCTGCCTCTTTCATTTTTACTACAGTGTAATGACTTAAACAGTTTCCTGCAACACAGAAGTGAGGGAAAGTAACACAAAAACTCTGGGTTGAGATAGAGAATTGAGATGAAAAGATTTTAATATAAACGAGATAACATAATGCACAATTACCTTAGCCTGTTTGCAGGAAAAGTGCAGTACAATGTAGAAAGCAGCAGCAAGCAGAAGCTAGAGAGGTAAACCCCAAGCCAGAGAGCTAGGCCCCCACTTCTCCCCCTCCACCTACATGCCATCCCACTAGAAACCAAAATCTGCAGCCAAGAACAGGAAACCTCTCATGTTACAATCAGAACTTCAAGCCCCATAATACTTTGCTCCAGCCAGTGCTTTCATTTTGAAGCTGGCATAATGTGAACAGGGTATGAATAGCAGCAGATCCAACTTGACCCATGCCATATAGGTAGGAAGAAATACAGTTTAAGTCAGTATTTCCTTCCATAAAACATATAAAAATGCTGTTCATTTACCTGTGGTCTCTTGGAATTCTCGAATCCTTGAACACAGGTTGGAAGGGACCATGAGGATCATCTGGTCCAGTCCTTACACTTGGCAATCAGCTAGCAACAGGATTTAAAAAATCTTAACGAAAGAAGTCCCAGTAATGAAACAAAGTCCAAATAGTGAGACTAATGTCAAAGTGTTAATGACTTTGCAAAGTATTACAGGTTGTGCACAATACCAGAACTGCCTTTATTTATATGCTATAGACAAAGTGGGAGGGAATTGATGAAACCTCTCACACGAGTGGTAGCTGTCACCTTTTGTTCGTCTAACAGCACAGCCACAGACAATGGACTCTGCAAAGCTCTTCTGAGAAATGGACCTTGTCAGAAGGAGCTTGCAATTTAAAGACACATAAAAAGACACTGGAGGAAAAACAGTCAGAAAACTCAGTCAGGCAAGCACGTAGCAATTGCATAGATGCAGATCCTGCTCCTGTTTAAGTGGATAGAATAGTACAGGCAAAGGAATGTCAAATTTAGACAGCCAGTCATTATCACTATATCTAAAAGGTGCTAAAACCCAAGTGAAGATTTTTTTCCCCAATAGAGTTTTAATCGTTTAAAAGGTGCTAAACCCCAAGTGAAGATTTTTTTTTCTAGCCTCATTATTTAAATGAGTTTTAACCATGTCTTAAATCAGCTCTGCAAAGCTACCTATCTCCAGAAGTACAGTTTAGGAAACCCAGACTCAGCTACAGCCCATGCTGCTGGTGAATTGGTCTCACTGCTACCTTTTTAATTTAGTCCTTTGCTGCTTTCTGCAACTTAGATGCAGGATTCAAAAGGAGAGCATGATGGCAGCATGCTACATTGATGTAAAGCTTTCTCCTCTGATTTTCTAAAACTGTATTTTCTGGGTTTTAGGTTTAATGTTTAAATAATCTGTTTTAACAGACAAGAAAATACGTTCTGTTAAAAGATTACCACAGTGTGCATACGGCCTGTTTAAATAACCTTTTTCCCACCTTCTCTGTAATCAGAGGATTTGAATTCTAATGCAAAATGTTCATGCTAGAACCTGATTATATCCCAGAGCTACAATTCTGAGTGGCATCAGTCCATGGTATCTGACGGTATTTGCCAAAAACATGTCAGGACTCCCCTTTAGTTCAAATCACCCCATAAATTCTACCCTTACACAACATTGGTGACCTCATACTCAAAGCATGCCTTAATGATCAAGCAAGTGGAAACGTTCAGTAAATACATTGAATGTTTGACATTGTTATCAGTGGGTGTTCCCTGGGTCTCTTGTGAAACGATCTCAAGATTAACGCAAGGCCAATAAGTGTCAGCCAAGTGAAACCCTTAAAAGTTCATAGGAAATTTAAATAGACAACAGTTGTTTTCTGTGTTGAAATTCAGCAAAATATTTCTTAGAGAGTATTGGGGGGGAGGAAAGAAAATAAAAGGAAAAAAAGGTGTTTATATATATATATATATATATATAATCTGTGTTGCTTTGGCTTATTTTCTTTTAAGTTATTGGTACTGAAATTATGAAGTTGGGGGAAGTATACCAGCACCAAAAACAATTCTGAGAAATGAAGCAGTTAAAAGTCTACAAAATCTTTGATAAAGTCCATTATTAAAATGCTCAATATAGACATGTATTTCAGCCTTTCAACCTTTCTAAATTTGGCCCCAAGTAAAGAGAAGGCTGACTCCCAAATGAAGAGTGCAGCACCCTCTCTACTGCATGCAAAGTATTTGGCTACTTCTATTGATTTCCAAGCCAGGAGAATCATAGAACTGTCAGAGTTGGAATGGACCTCAAGGATCATCTAGTTCCAACCCCCCTGCCATGGGACATCTTCCACTAGATCAGGTTGCCCAGAGGCACATCCAGCCTGGCCTTAAAAACATCCAGGGATGGGGCTTCCACCACCTCTCTGCCCAACCTGTTCCACTGTCTCACCACCGTCTTCCTAAAGTCTAATCTAAATCTACCTTCCTCTAGCTTGCATCCATTCCCTCTAGTCCTATCACTACCTGACACCCTAAAAAGTCCCTTACCAGCTTTCTTGTACTGGAAAGCCACAATTAGGTCTCCCCAGAGCCTTTTCTCCAGACTGAACAGCTCCGACTCTCTCGGCCTGTCTCCATATTAGAGGAGCTCCAGCCTTCTGATCATCCTCGTGGCCCTTCTCTGGACACATTTCAGCGCCTCCATATCTTTCTTGTAATAGGGGCTTCAGAACTGGACCCAGTAGTCCAGGTGGGATCTCACCAGAATGGAGTAGAGGGGGAGAATCACCTCTCTCAACCTGCTGGCCACAGTCCTCTTGATGCAGAGCAGAATACATTTGACTTTCTGAGCTGCAAGTGTACACTGGTGGCTCATATTTAGCTTCTCATCTACCAAGTCCCTTTCCTCAGGGCTGCTCACAAGCCAGTCACTGCCCAGCCTACAGTGGTGCCTGGGATTGCCCTGACCCAGATGTAGGATCCTGCATATTGACTCACTATAGTATGCTTTAACACAGAGAGAAAGGAATAAAATAAAGATTATTTTTAAAAAATATTTTTATTTCTTTAGTCTTCATCTCAGAAATTATTTTGAGTTTCTGTATTCTGGATGCTTTCTCATACTGAGCATGAAGTCACACCTTACATCAGACTGATGGGGCAGCCTTTTAGGCCCTCCTGGCAGTAAGGTCTATCCATATGGCTTTATGTGCCTGAACAGCACATAAAATTGATGTTTAACAACTTTGTGTCATAATTGCCATGCTTAGTATTACCCTTCTCTTGTAGTCTTGTTAGGAATTAAACCCTGACCCTGCAAATATTATACACACCTGATTACGTACCTGATTAGCCTGCTGAAGTGAGCGGAACAGCTCAAATGCTTTAAGTACATGTATGAAGGATATAGGGCAAGAGCTGAGTTTGGAAACTTTATGTTAATATCTTAATACAGACATTATTATTAGTAGTAGCAGTAGTAGTAGTAGTAGTAGTAGTAGTAGTTCTTTAGCAAAACAAGTTCCAAACTGATTTTCTGACCTGCTGGCTGGCACTCAACCAAAAGTATCACTTGGTTACCTCTGCACTGAAACAATTCCCATCAAAATAATTCACATTCATAAACTAAAGAAAAATAAATGGAACACCACAAGTGACAGATTTGTGGTGGCCTGAGCTGAAAAGAACTTGCTGCCTAGGATTATAGGTACCTGTTTGACCCTATGAGCTGGCTATAATCCTGTTCAAGGTGGTGGTAAAAATGATTGATTAAAATCACATGTTCATGTGCTACATTACTAAGTAATGAGCTGCATTGTACTACATGTTTTGCCTCCAGGAACATCTACTTATGTCATTCTTTTTGGTCTTTTTTTTTTTCAGCAGAACATTATAGTTTGACATCTTCTGTCTCTGAGGTGTAGCACTGTTCTGAATCTTCAGTCACAGACAATTGCTGTGTGTAAAATGAAATACTGAAAACAAAACAGCCCCAGAATTCTATAGAAAACAAACAAACCCCACCAAAACAAGACACAGAACACCAGTGATGAACATTTGTTAGTACAAGTTTCACATTTCACACTTCCTCCCTTTACCTCTGAATTCAAACCCTTTGCAGCTCAGAAAGCCAAATGTATCCTAGGGTGCATTAAAAGAAGTATGACCACAAGGGAGGAGATTCTCTCCTCTGCTCTGCTCTGATGAGACCCCACCTGGAGCATTGTGTCCCAGTACTGCACTCAGCACAAGAAGGACATCAGACTGCTGGAGTGGCTTCAGAAGAGGGCCACAAAGATGATCAGAGGGTCGGAGCACTTCCCCTATGAGGACAGGCTGTGAGAGTTGGGGCTGTTCAGACTGGAGAAAAGAAGGCTCCAGAGAAACCTTATAGCTGCCTTCCAGTACCTGAAAGGGGCTACAAGAAAGATGAGAAAGGACTTTTTACAAGGACTTGTAGTGATAAGACAAGAGGGAATGGATTGAAGCTCGAGGAGGGGAGATTTAGGATGGATATTCAGAAGAAATTCTTGACAGTGAGTTTGGTGAGACACTAGAACAGGTTGCCCAGGGAGATCATGGATGTCCTCTCCCTGAAGATGTTCACAGCTAGACTGGATGAGGCCTTGAGCAGCCTGGTTTAGTAGAAGGTGCCCCCACCCGTGGCACGAGGGCTGGATCTTTAAGGTTCCTTCCAACCTAAACCATTCTATCAATCTATGAATGTATGAACCTTGTCAATAAGCACATTCAAAACTAAACACAAGAAAGGAGAAAGCAGGGCAGTACCTCTCCCATCGCTATTTGAGCTCTCATCACTGTCATACCTCTTGCATGGCCTTAAGCTAATCTGATAGGCTGATTTTCAGCACTGTCCAAATGCCTAAAGAAATAGAATATAATTTAAAGGGATATGCCAGGCACCTAAATAAATTAAACTGGCCCATTTGCCTGTATACTCCAGGAATGAACTTGCAAACCCTGGCGGTGAAGAAACACTTTAAGGACTTCCTTAGGAAAAGAGCTGAGCCCGGACCTAGAAATAAGAAGTGGGCTGACATTTGTTCCAGCCCTGCATCCCACAGCACTGAAGAGGCATTATGAGTATCCTGATGTAGTTCTCTAGGCTAAGGTAATGTCTTTATTTCTCATCAGACATAAAGATCATTATTTTAATTTTAATCACAGGTTTCTTCAACTCAGGGACTTTGCATGGATAGCATCTTACTGGAGCAAGGGACACCTGTTGTTATGTGACAGATGATGGCTCAGGAATTACTTTTAATGTGGCCAAAAGGCTATATTACAATAAACAGAAAATACATTTATCCTGTTGCAGCTAATGCCAAGGATAAAATCCTCAGTGACTCCCCTGTGCACACACAAACCAGATGCTGACAGGCCCAGCTGCAGGCCCCATTTTACCAGTTTATCCCATTCATCCTTTTAGAGTAATTGCATCTTGTCTTGTTTCTAATCTAATTCCATCCATTATCCAAGATGGATAATTTCCAGGGATACAGTACAGAGGCAGGAACGTCTGCAAAGGATAAATACTGTGCAAATCTGCTACTGGTACATGCAGCCTACGACTCCTCTGTCTGCACTTCTATCTGAATAGGTCTGCATGTGCAGAGAAGAGAAAAACAAGAGGCACAAGCTGATGTCTGAATATCCAGCATTTATGCCTCCCACATGGCAAAAATCAGTGTACAGCCTGCTGTTGATGATGGCATGCTAAGACCACTGCATCTACCTGCACTCCTTGCCTGTCCATTCCTCTGTTTCTTGCCTTGCATTATAATCATAAAATCATACAATGCACTGTGTTGGAGAGGACCTTTAGAAATCATCTAGTCCAACCTCCCTGCAATAAGCAGGGACATCCCCAGTTAAATCAGGTTGCTCAGAGCCCCATCAAGCCTAATCTTGTTTGTTTCCAGGGGCAGGGCCTCAACCACATCCAACCTGTTCCAGTGTTCCACCACCCATAAAGAACTTCTAATGTCCAGTCTAAATCTACCCTTCTCTAGCTTAAAACCATTGCACCTTGTCCTAGTGCTACATGCTGTTACAAAGAGAACCTACCTAGCTTTCTTGTAGGCCCCCTTCACATACTAGAAGACTACTATAGTCTTCCCTGAGCCTTCTCTTCTCCAAGCTCAACAATCCAAACTCTCTCAGCCTGTCTTTGTAGGAAAGGTGCTCCAGCCCTATGACCATTTTTGTGGCCCTTCTCTGGACCGTCTGTCAGGTCCACGTCCCTCTTGTGCTGAGGGCCCTAGTGCTGGACACAATATTCCAGGTGAGGTCTCACCAGAGTGGCAGAATCACTTCTCTCAACTTGCTGGACACATTTCTTTTGATGCAGTCCAGGATGCGATTTGCCTTCTGGGCTGCAAGTGCACATTGCTGGCTCATGTCCAGCTTTTTGTCCACGAGTAGCCCCAGGTCGTTTTCTGCACAGCTGCTCTCTCTCTATCACATCTTTCCCCAGCCTCTATTGATAATGAGGATTGTCCTGACTCAGGTGCAGGACTCTGCACTTGGTCTTAAAACTCATAAGGTTCACCTGGGCTCACTTCTCCAGCTTGTCTGGGTCCCTCTGGGTAACAACATGTCCCTCTGGTGTATTGACAGCACCACTCAGCTTGGTATCAGCTGCAAAGCTGCTGAGGGTGCACCTGATCCCACTGCCTATATGATTGATGAGGATATTAAACAGTACTGGTCTCAGTATGGGTCCCTGAGGAACACCACCACCTATCTCCATCTGGACATTGAGCTGTTGTTGACTACCCCCAGGATGGAAATGGGAAGCTTACTCAGGCAGCTATGATCTTTTGGTTGTGAGCCTGAGCCAAAACAGGGGAGTTCATAGGATCACAGGATGTCAGGGGTTGGAAGGGACCCAAACAGATCATCAAGTCGAACCCCCCTGCCAGAGCAGGAGTTACAGTTCATGAAAGTGTGCTATGACAAAAAGCAGCACAAATTAATGTGTCTGTGTAAAAGGGACACATAATAGGTCATTTTCCATGAGAGGTAAAGCAGCATTACCAGAATCAAATTGATGACTTTGGAGAGGCAGAGGTCTCCTCTCTTAGCACTCTTCTCTCCCCATTTCTGTCCCTATAAAGCCATCTGGGGACATCTTAGTAGCTTCTTAGTAAATGCCTTCCATCACAATGTCTCAAAATTCAGCCCATGAAGTTAACAGGGTAGTGACTTCATTTGGAAGTTAACCTGAACAAGCTAAAGGTAAGGTAACTCCTTGTCTCCAGGGAAAGAAAAGCAAACTGAAAAACCAATGAGTCCTCTTTTCCAACGGTGTAAACCAGCCTTTTAAACTCACGTCCCCGAGGGAACTGAATATGCTAGCCATAAAATCTGATTGTTTATGAAATTGGATGTTTGTTTAATTCATCAGTATTCATGTGTCTGGCTCATCATAAAGCTTAGTACGTAAATCACCCAGCTACATAGATTTCAGCACGTTCAGAGCTCACACTGATTTCCATGCAGAAGAGGTTAGAGAATTCCTGGTTTAGTCATTAGGACAGAGTAAAAAGTTTGCCTCAGATTTCCAGTCCTTCACTGGTGACCTCAAACCCTGCAAGCTGAAGGGACATTTAGGGCCTTGGGTGCACTTCAGGTGCAGGCCTGGGTGCCAGTACAGACCCTGCTGCCCTCTCCCCATCTGGGGTAATGAGATGTAAACTATGCCCATGCAGTGTTTGTGCCTTAAGTCTACATTACAGTTTGGGTCTCTCAGGAAACTCATTAGGGCATTTAGAAGCCTCTGTGCTGATTTCTAAATCACAAAGGGGCTCTAGTGGCTAGTGGTGCCAAGGGCATTGAGCATATGCACATCTCTGTTCTGCAATGAGGATCACATGGACATGGGAAAATTTAAGATATCACCACCTCAGCTAATAGGTGCTCTGAGCTGGTCTCTGTATGTTTGCAGCTCAAGTCCAACACCTAAGCTCATGTCAAGTACCAAAGCAGTCAGGAGAGTGCATTTTTGACACAGAGTTTATCATGCCTGTTTATGTGTTTTAAGCTTGTCAAAGGCAGGATGCTGTTAAGCTCATTCATCTCACAGAAGGCAGCAGCATGATGGAGCATAAAAACACACCATGGACACAAAAGCAGACTGAAGTTAATTTAAAAACAAAGCTAAACATCTGCTCCAAGAAACAGCTCTCTAATGCATAGATGGGAGCACTAAAGTCTGAAACATTACAGTGTTTAACCAGTCCTACACCAGCTGTTAGACGTTTTTGGCAATGGTGCAGATATTATCTGGCAAGTTCTCTTGAGCAGCTGACAAGAATGAAGAGTGACAGATATAAGAAAGAGAAAATGCCAACCATATGGCGCGGATATTATGCTAATGTTTCAGGTGTCAAGCAGTAGTTGCTTGTGTTTAATTTGAGTGCACAAAATTTATATGGATTTTAATGATTATACAATGTTATACACAATTACATTTACCTCCCCACATTGTTACAACTGTAATTTTGTCATTTAGCAGTAACAGACGTTGCACTAAATTTGCCCACTTAGGAGCAATGTTGTTATCTTTATGGCTTTAATAACACATTTGCACCTCACAGGTGTAATATTTATTCTTAGGAATAATGCCACTGCAGTCAATGAACACGCTTCTTGTGATCCAGTCTGGAAGATGTTGCTGGCTGGTGTGGCAGTGTTAGGTTGTTCGGTAGGTGCAGCAGCCAAGGATATCTCCACAAAACTCAGCAATGCCGATTTAACCCAAAATCTCTTTGTAATGCTAATGGTGCTGTTTTTACTCTGCATTTTCAAAGACGAGGGAAGCCCCTGCCCTGATGGGGAGGGAGCTGTCATGTCAGACCAGGTGTCACTGAAGGTGAGCTCCACTGGGTTTCCTGAAAGGACAGACTACTAAGCTGTTTTACAGACCATGTGACACATCACAACTAGATTTTCTTCCTGGTAAGTGAAAGTAGCAAATCCTGGTGCAATAAAATTCTGTGTCCTAATTGCTCACACTTGAAGAAGATTAGATCACCCTCATATCTCTGACAATAAAGGGAAAAGAAAATCAGACAGAAGTGCTAGGATTCTCAATAGCTGTCCCACATAGACAAGGTATAAAAATGTATGTTTGATGAAAGCAGATTTGTTTAATGGTTCATTTGGGGCTGAGGTCACTTCTCCATCAGTTCATAGAGCTGTATGTAATGCATACAACATCTGTGCTGAGATCCAGGGCAGTGGTTGGATTGACTGTGAAGAAGGACAGCAACCACCCACTGTGTATATTTTACAGATTTAAAAGCAAACAAACTAATAAACAAACACACACCCCCCCCAACAAACAAACGAACCAAAACCCAAACCAAAACAACAACAACCAAACAAATGAAAAAATGAAGTTGAACCAAACAGCAGCAAAGGTCCTGCTAAGGATGAGGATCTAGGCATTGGTGGACTGCTTTGCCAGGAGAATGGACATGATACAGAGATTGCTTGCTGTGATGTTGTTTGCATCCGTGTAAAATAATTAAATGGCCAAAGAAATTTCATTTTAAACACATTAATGGGATAAGCCTCCACTCCTTGTGGCATTATGTGGTAACACTGTCATGCAGATGCAATCAGTATAGGTCAAACTGTATAATGAAGAGAGAAGAGTCAGGCAGACAAATACACAACAACTGGTGGAGCATGCCTGGGAAACATGCAGGTGGAGCTATGAAGTCTGGACACTCCCTGGCTACAAGAGGAAAAGAGAAATTCCTATGTGTTGCAAACAATCCTGAGTGTATTTGTGATACATCTCTTTGCTGTATTCCTGAACTACACTGAAGATTGAGTAGATGGAAAATGTCTGTCTGGCCCTAGCTGCAGTGTTAATATTAAGTTGCAGTGTTAACATTAAGCTGCTGGAAGACTTATTTGCTTTAGCTGAAGTAAGCACTTTCTGTCATAAAAGTATCAAAGGATAGCTCAGATGTTGCAAGGCAGGGTGAACATCTGCCTGGAGTTAAAAGTTGTGCTATTCTCTGGCGAGCTCCTCATTACAGAAGCTCTCTTTAGGGCAAGTTGCCCCCTTCTGTGGCTCTGACAGTGGCGTTGCTGGCATGGTACCAATTATTTGCATTGCCCCTAGATCACACCATTGCCTTAGTTCAAAGCTTCCAGGTTCTTTGAAAGCAGCATCTTCCGATTCTTCTTGCAGGCTTTGGACTCTAACCAGCATCAGAGTCTCCTGTAGGGCCTCACAGCACACTAGGGCCTCTCAGTTTACTACTTACCTATCATACTAATACCATCTCAGCATGTCTGCCTACTCTTGACTGCTGTTGTGGTACTCCTATCAGCAGCGTGAGGCTGAGCAGCTCTCTCGGTATTTTTATTTCCCTCATTTTCTAAAGGGCATAACCAAGTATCTCTGTAAGTACAGTCTGGCGTTTTCCTCCAAAAATCTCTGGGCCAAGTCTGCACCTGATTTTAATGTCCTATACACAGTTTTCATTTCAGGAGTATTAGCTTGCAATGTTTTCAAAGCAATATTCAATGTAGAATTCATATTAGCACAGGACTGATCTTAGTCCACACACCCAGAGTTCAGGTTAAGCTCCGGTAACTGCATTTTTTGTATGTATGGAATAGCTACAGTTTACCAAGTATAATAACAATTACAAAAGGATTAAAAATACTGCCTTGAAACTGTCCCTCAGTGCTGCAAAGGCAGAGCAAGGATAGAATTTAGACATAGCCAGAAGTGAGAGCTAAGCCCCAAAAGTGGAGGTAGGAAGCAGCTACTGCATAGTATATCTCTGTGTTTTCAGTTTACTGCATTGTCACTCTTGCTGTTGCACCAAAGATATCTTAGATCCATATAGAAGATAGCAATAATTTTAAATTACCTGCTTTATTTTGTTCTGAAAAGGAATGAAGCTATCCAGTCTCAGTTTGGAGGTGGTAAACCAATGGCTCTGCTGGTAGCAATGACTGTCTGCTCAGCGGTGAAAAACCACCTTCAGAGGCAGGCATAGTGATCTGCATGAGCACCAGTGCACCTGCACTGCCCAGGTGGAGGAGGCAGAGATGTGTCTCCTGGCACAGTGTTCCTGCGTTCAGGCCAGGGGCAGAGGCACAGCAAAGTAGGAATGTGCCATCCCTTGCACAGTCGCTGCAGAGAAGGACACAGAGAAGCAGCAGATGACAGAGCTCAGTGCAGGTAAGGGCAGGCAAGGGCCAGGCGACACAAGCACTGCTGCTCCCTGCCCTGGCACTTATCCTTGGGTTGCCATGGGGAATGCTTTTCACATCTCCGGGTTTCTGTTCCTTCTCCCACCTTTTGTTTGTGATCTTTTCAGAGCAGGACTGTCTCCTAATACATGTTTATACAGTGACTAGCACGATGAGGCCCTGATCTTGCTTGAGGCCTCTAGGCATGACTGTAATACAAATGATAAATCATCAACATAAAACAGGACTGCACAGATCCATAACTTCTGCCATAACTCACAGCTGAAAGTGTCAGCAGCTCATAGACACATGGCAAGGTCAAGGAGACCATGAAAGGCCAGAAGAAATGAATCCACGCAGAAAAGAGGAGATGCTGAATGGCTTGGAAATATTTTTAGTATCTGTCAGTGTTATGCCTGTGTCAGTTCACAGCTGATTTCCTTTACTGATGTAATCTCCTGACAGCAGCAATGTGGCTGAGAAAAGAATTGAGCCACATATCACAGCAAAAGACAATGGCAGTCACCAGGGTGCAGCCTACAAGAAAATGTGCACGTATGGTCAGCAGGTGATTTACACCTACAGCTTTTTTTGCTGCAATTCCCCAAGCTGCACTGAGGGCACTAAGCAGGCAACTAAGCCTCAGCAAAAGCATTTATTTGTTCTTTTATGGAGGTTTACAAGCCCTTATTTGTATCTCTTCTCTCTTTCCACTCTTCCCATGAAAGAAAGCTGTGGGGGTATCTCAATCAGGGGATTCCATCAGCTCTGGAGACGCTCCCTCCTGCCTGTGAGTCAGTTCAGACTTACACAAGGTGTCACTGGCCAGGGCTTCCCCAGCAGGCATTGCTGGGCAGCCTCTGGGCACATGGCTAAGTTCTGTGATGGCGCTTTTGTTGCTCAAATCAGCACCAGTCAACGACATGCTTTGCAGAAGCTGTCACCACACTCCAGAGTTACACATTTTTTCAGTGTCCCCTAACCTGTGGAAGCAAGGAGCTGCAGAGACCTGGAGCATAACAAGAAGCAGCTCACTGCAGAAATATAAGGAGCTGATGGTAAAAATGCAGCAGTTATGTCCATCCGAAGCAAGCCAAGAAAGCACACAAATATCTTTAAATCCTTTTATCTGGCAAGAAGCCACACTCTTTTTACCAAAGTGTGATGCTTTGAGAAAATATAGCTTTGGTGAGCTAAATATCAGATGAAAAAGAGGTTATAGGGAAGGTTCAAGCTGTATTTAATGGAAGAATATATTGTTTTTTGATGAAATGAAGGATGTAAGCTATTCTCCCTGTACCTTTGTATCTTTCAGGTAGCAATGACCTTATTCCTGAGATAGGAAGTTTCAAAATATTTTTACACATTTCAAAAGAAATCTAGTCTTCAAAGTCTTCCCTGCTGTAGGCAGCTGGAGGCTAGCCTGTCTGTCATGTTCTTTTGATGGCTTACACAACAGGGAATACCATTTTATTCCCAGTTATGACTGCATTGTCAGGAGCTTCTTTAGTGACTCCTGTTTGCCAGGTGACATAATTTGTTAGACAGACAATTAAAATATGAAAGTTTGGGGGTGTGTGTGTGTGTTTGTTTTGTTTTGTTTGTTTTTCCAGAACTAATCTTCTAAACACTTTAAATTTAGTATTGAGCACTTAAAAGAAAGCAGGTTATTATTTGATGATATTGCCAAAGTCATGCATGCTTTTGAAAGAAATCAGTCCCAGACTGAGATCCTGGTGTATCAGCAACACCTCTTTCTCCACCTTCGTGGAGTAAATGTCCATGATTTGGATGAAAACTGGGCCAAATAGCTTTGGTAGAGTTGATGAGCACGGAGAATTAAAACAATGGAGCAGGAAGGAGAAAAGAGGGAAGAGCTGAGAAGTGGCATCAAATAATGGAGATTTGAAATAGATGCGCTCAAACCTGGGTGAGGATGTGCTTTGGGAGAAATGAAGCACACAACAGCACAAGAGGCAGTTTTCCCTGGAGGGCTGCCCCAAACTAAAGTGCTTTAAAGAAGAATTTGATTTCAGAGAATATGCCATAGCCAGTATGATAATGCATGCACTAGGCACCAACAAACGCCATCACAGAAAAAAGATCTAGGGAAAAAAAGGAGGAAAAATGTTCAAGCAATTGGAAAAGTCTGGGTAGAACGCAAAAGTTTTGAGAATGTGCAGGAACCAGACTCAGGAAGGCAAAAGGCACCACCTGAAGGCACAAGGCAGATCAGGCTTCCTAAATAAAATAACTAAAATAATGTGGACTGCCCTTCACTATTAGATGGGCTACCAATATGTGTAATGCTAGCTGCAGTGTCTTTAAAGCAGCTTGGTATGCTGGTTTGAGGCTAATTTGAATATTTTAATGAGATAAATTAGATCACTAGCTGTGAAAAGAAAGTAATAGTGATGTCTTTATTATCCATTGGATTGCTGAGAGATATATAAAACAAAACAAAACAAACAAAAAAAAACAACAAAAGAAACCACCCCAAAGTTATCATCTGGCAAGCAATATGTGCTAACAATGGTAGAGGCCAGCACTGGATGATTGGAGACCTATCCAGTTCCACACTTGGGCATTCTTGGCCTTCATTTTACTGCTGTTGTGGCAGCCTCTCTCTAGGCTAACTATGTGCTTGTCTTAAATCTACAAAGGACAGATCCTGGTAATGTTAGAACCACATCCCATTCTCATTGCAGTATTGAGACACTTTCAGAACTGCCTAATTTAAATCCATTTAAAAAAGAAAAGGAAAATTAAAAGGAAAAGGAAAAGAAAAGAAAGAGAAAAAGAAAAAGAAAAACAAAAAGTTTTTTGCCTCCTGGTTTCAGAAGATCCTCTTCCATTCTCTCCACAGACCCAGACTTCTTGTTCTCCTTGTAATGTATTCCTCTGTGGACCCACCTTTACTATTAAATCTTACAGCTTATGCAGTTGATTATTCCCCACTTTGGCCAGCTAACAGCAGCAGATTCATCTTGCAGTCTGTCATCTGCCTCTTTTGCTTTCCATCTTCTCCTATTTGAGGTTAACCTAGTACATTTTAAACATAGTTTTAAATTAAATTATATTTAAATATGGTTAACTTCTAATTTTTGACTTAACTAACATAGTAAACTCATCTTCAGAACCTTTACTTGGTACCCATTTCTGTTGTGGTGCACTGCAGCTCATGCTTATCTGACAGTAGTTAGGTGAATGTGGACTTTTATTTCTACATCTTCATTCTACTTCTACCTTTTTTTTTTTTTTTTGTTTGTTTTCTTTTGTTTTTGGTTTTGTTTGTTTGTTTCCATCCCATCTTCTCCAGCCCTCAGTGAAGGTAAGTTTGGAGAAAACTGGGACTGTGAAGCTGTCTGAGTATCAGTGCAGTCATCCTACCATAGGAAGTCTTTTGCTATGGGCAGGGCTAAGGTCTATTTGCTCTCATTACCATCATCTCCAGGAAGGCTAGGAGACATCTGTTGAATCTGTGTAATAGCCCTGACTTCCATTTGCCCTTTGTCTTTCCAGCTGTAGAGACCCACCCTACTCTCTCATTAACAATGTAAAAACAAAAACATTGTTTTGTTTTCCCACCTCCAGGCAGCTGCAGAACCTTCCCTGACCAGCTGTAAGCCAAATCTCTTGTCTCTGGAGTCCTAATGCTTGGGAAACCCACTAAGCAGTCTTGGTGTGCAGCATTTTCCTTGTACTCCATGCCTTTCAGATAGCTTAATCTGGAATCAGCAATGGGGGAGATGATACTTGCTGAACTCATGGCAAAGGAATGCAGTGGAGAGAATGGCAGTGGCAGAGGAATAAACTGGATACAAGGTTATTTCATTCTTCAGCTGTATAATTCATCATTTTAAAATACAACTAGCTTTAGTTGCCCTCTCTGTTCTGAATCCCAGTGTTTCACATTCTTTACTATGCTGGACTACAAGGCTTGGGCTCCTCAGAAGGCTTTTCCTGGCTCTCTCAGCTCTATAAGCTGTTGAGCCTGACTCAGTCCCAGAGCTGTTACCCACATAACACAGTTACTGAAGGCCAGCCTCCGTGACTAACTTGGCCAGAGACACTTTGCGTGCAGAAAAGAGGAAATGTGGGACTTACTTATGAGTGCAGCTCTACCAGGAGAATCATGTACATAGTTTCTAATATTTTTGCATGTTTTCTAAGCCCTGACAAACTTCTGGAGACTTTCCCGTTGCAGTTCCGTCTTGCAGTGTCTCCTGGAGGAAACGCATGGAGTTGGCTAGAGCAGGGAGGATCATATTCCCCCAGGCCACAGTTACATTGCTTGAGGCTGCCTTCAGCAAGCAGCCTCGTGGCGAAGGAGTGAGAGGGACTGGGTGTCAGTTGCTGCCATTTACATCAGAGCTGCATCCCTTCTACAAGGTGAACCTTATTTCCATCATCCATCTTGGCAGTTCAGAGGTTCATCACGCATTGATGCTGTGGCTCTGATGGCCTGCCACCAGGAGTTACCCATCACTGCTCCCACTGAGGTTGAGCCACCACACCTACGAGAATGTGACCTTAAAATCACAACTTTTAAAACATTTTGGAGGAACACAGTTTGCTGACAGAGACTCTGAGATAATCGAAATCTTAGATGAAGACGGAAACTCTGTGGAGCTAGCTTCAAAGAAAGATTTAGTTTGGTCATATCTTTAATCTGGGGATTGATTAAAAGAAGTGAAGCTTCAGTGACTAATTTCTACAGGGTCTGAAACATTAAGAGGTTATTAAACACACAACGCCACAGCTGCAGAATCTGACAGAGACATTGTTCTCCTTGAACACTTGGTAATAGAGTATTTCAGATGATTAAATAGCTAATAAAGTCCGAGTCTTTGCTAAATAGATGGATACCAGCAATATTGCAAAGGTAATTATAGATTTCTATCAAAAAATTCTTGACTCAAAATATTTACTCTCAGACTGAAGCCAATATGCAGGTCTCAGTTAAAGAGAAAATATTGTAGCCACTAATAAAGGGTTTCCAATTTGCTTCACTGTAGCAGCTTTCAACTACAACCAGTTTCAAGGTGTATGTTTTCAGATTGAATATTCCTTTTTTTCATGGTAAATTCTCACCAGCTGTCACATGAAACTAGTTCTTCCATTAATCATAGTCTTATACTTCTTTTTTTGGCAGCATATTTAGGTCATTTATTTCTTTTGCCCCTTCACAGGCATTAGTCAGTTGTGATATCTGTACCTCTCTGAAACTAGAGAGTAGTGAAAAAGGATTAGAGGAACAGAAGACAGTGTTAGGGACACTGGCAAAAAAACCCTGCATGTACAAAATCACTCATTTTTTCCTTTTATTGCTCTCTCAGATTGTAATTTTTTTTCCCCCCTGATCTTTTAGATACTTTACTTCTTTCCTGTGAGGACCATTTAAAACATCAGGGTATTTTTTGGCATCTTGCATACACACCTATGCTAGTGAAGTCATGGACTGCAGCAAAAATTCTGTGCATGATTTAATTATGCCATTATCACAGGAGAGCATGCAGCAGAGCTTGTATTTACACCAAGGCTACTTTATCTCTACCTATGATATTTTGCCTGGTTTATAAAAATGTAATAGATGCTCATTTTAATTCAGTCAAGCTAATACACATCATACAGCAATGGCTGTGTCTGCTTTGCATTTCTTGATGTCATCTCCTATGTCTGCTTTACCAGCCCTTGCCTCCATGCATTCTTTTTCCTCAGTGAAGTCTTCTCTTGAGGACTTACTTCTGTTGTAAAAGCAGTGAGAAATTAGAGGGCAATGGCTCAATTGTAGAAGAATAAAAGATATTTTAATTATATGCAAAGAAAACTCATCATTGCATTCCTCTCCTACAGAACCACAGAAACATTCAGGTTGGAAAAGACCCTCAGGATCACCAAGTTCAACTGATATCTCTACTCCACAAGATTCAACCTAAACCATATCCCTGAGTACCACATCCAAATGACTTTTAAACACAGCCAGGCTTGGTGACTCTCTGGGCAGCCCATTTCAATGCCTGACCACTGTTTCTATGAATTTTTATTTCCTAATATCCAGTCTAAACCTAACCAGTCACACCTTGAGGTCATTCCCTCTTGTTCTAACACTACCTCTGAGAAAAGACCAGCAGCAGCCTTTCCACAACATCCTTTCAGGTAGCTGTAGACAGCAATAAGGTCATCTCTCAGCCTCCTCTTTTTCAAACTAAACAGCCCAAACTCCTTCAGTCGCTCTTCATAAGATTTATTTTCCCGTCCCTTCACCAGCTTTGTTGCCCTCCTCTGCACTTGCTCCAGCACCTCAGCATCCTTCTTGTAATGAGGTGTCCAAAACTGAACACAGTACTCGAGGAGTGGCCTCACCAGAGCCGAGTACAAGGGGACAATCATCTCCCTACTCCTGTTGGACACAGCATTTTAATACATCCAGGATGCCACAGGTTTTCTTTGCCACCTAGGCACACTGCTTGCTCATATTGAGCTGCTTGATAGCAGTGTTTGCTCATATTGAGTTGCTAGGTATCGCTGCATTCCTCACTGCAAGCATTTTCAGAAAAGAGAGTTTCTGGGTATATGTGTATTGCACCAGGGCTGGAGGAAGAGCACTGGTGACCAGCACACTGCAGATGTGTCTCTTTCTACCACCTACAGCTCCAGCATGAGTCCATGGAAGGAAAAGAATACCCCATGCTTACCCCACCTATAAAACTCAGTGTGGAAGTGGCTGTGAGTACAGCTGGATGGGCAGCTCTTCTGATGCCCTCACAGCTTTCATGTCCACACATAGTAAAATACAAGTGAAGAATAGATGCCAGACCCCGAGCTCCACCCCTCCAGGAAAATCTGCCATGGTCGAGAGGATTGCTACTGTACTCTTATCATGCTGAGGAGTTGTAAAAATAGTCATATCAAAACCACAAGCAGGACTGTTCCTTGGTTATTCCTTATTCACAGAGAGATCAGTCTCACAAGCTAACTGTAAATAATGGATTTCAGCTTCTCTGCCACAGTCAAGGGGGTTACTGAACTACAGATGCATGCACAGAGTGCATTACAAATAACTAAAAGTTGCAGAGCTTACAGCACACCTGTGCAAGTACTTGAGTGCACAGGATACTGTACATTCTGGAGGCTGCTACATAACATATCAAACTACTTACTGTCCTGTATCTAAATACAGTTGCCAGGTAGATTGAGAGTAAGGTCCAAGCCAGAAATTGGTATCATTCTCATTAGAGTTCAAGAAGCCTTGCATGTTTTCCTTAATTTTTAAATTATCATCCAAGCTGCTAAAAGCTTAGATTTTCAAGGCATTTACACCTCATGCCATGGCTGGATCTGGGATTCCAGTCTGTTTCCATTTCTAGTGAAGTTTAGTATTTTAACTTCTATTTACTGCACTATCAGCTGGCTAAATTTTTTATTTCTACTGTCAGTGACAATAAAAAATTTGTGACGAAAATTGACTCTTGTGATTGTAACTGAAATGTTATTTAGAAACAGCTAGGTGCAGAAAAAAAAGCAATTTAAATTTCATTGTGAACAATATTCAGGCCTAGAGCTCCCTAACACACAATTCATAGATGCTTAAATTGCAGTCATTACTCTCACATTGAAATACTGTTTGTCATGATAAAGGCAAATTACTTTTCTGTCAATTACTCCTACAGGATTAGTTAATTTACATTTGCAAAGAGTTTGGAGCAGCATCTCAATTCCGTGGAGATGTTTCTCAGAAGCATTTGTCAATTTAGGTTCTGGGGGAAAAAGTAAATGTGAGACGACTTCAAAATGCATAAAGGGGGCAGTGGATAAGGTTTTTGTACCCCAATGAAGAGCAGCATGAAATTGTACTAAGGACCTGGAAGAGGCATGCCCTTCTCTGCTTTAGTCGGGGCAATCAAGTCTGCAGCATTTGTAAGTGATTGCTGTTGACTACATGTGAGCTATGTGTGCAAATAACATCTATAAAAGGATACCAAAAGGCATCATTTTCTGCTAACATCTGCATGCTTGTTTAACGTATGTTGGGTTGAGGACAGCAAGAGATGAAAATAGGAGAAGAAATTTTATTTTTACCTACTTGCTTGGAAATGCTGGGTCAGTTTTAGCATGCTTGACTTGGATACCCACCTGAGGCATTACAGATTCTGATTCTAGAAGCATAACTTAAGGTGCCTAAGTTGGTGCCTGAGTTCCTTGGAAGGCCAATGGCATAACTCA
Organism: Psilopogon haemacephalus; assembly: GCA_013396835.1. Classification (NCBI taxonomy): domain Eukaryota; kingdom Metazoa; phylum Chordata; class Aves; order Piciformes; family Megalaimidae; genus Psilopogon; species Psilopogon haemacephalus. The sequence goes on along the minus strand of VWZI01008845.1, from coordinate 141,733 downwards.
GCACAGTGGTGCCTAAGGGACAACACAATGCTTGAGAAGCTGCTTCAGGAAGGAGTACCACAGCATACCCTGAAACCCTTCTCACTAAAATTAGGAGTGGGTGGGCAGGGAGCAGCAATTGTATCTCCCTCAGCCTTTTCAATGCTTTCATGGGTGAAGGCACTTGCTGTAGACATGGTGGGATGTGGTGCTGTCCCTCCCTAGCCTGAAGGGATTCACACCCACATATTCCTTACAGTGTTTTTTTTCTCAACCCTCCAGGCTGGTAAAGAATCAACACAGCAGTCAAGTAAGGCCTCAGACTTTGCATCAAGAGTGGGCAGGGTTATAACCTACCTCTGCCCTGCAGCCAGGCGGGGTTGCTTAAACTACCTCAAAGCTTAAGTCATCAGTAGTGTTTCGTGAGTAGAGAAGAACAGTGCAGACACTGTGCAGACACCATGTAGGTGTACTGCCATGGACTATGCACAGCTGACACAGCAGAGCTTAACCTCCAGAAATTATTGCAATTAAAAGGATGAAATACCAAGAGTGCAGACATCCTCAGCACTGACACTTGTGTTCAGGCATGTTGGACCATGCTGATACTGATAACCTGATCCTATATTGGTATCACAGCTCTCATGGTATTTTGCAATGTTTTAAATATAGGAACAAGTTGCCCAGAGATGTGGTTGAGGCCCTATCCCTGAAGATATTCAAGAGCAGACTTGATGTGGCCCTGGGCAGCCTGATATAGTTGAAGGTGCCCCTGCTGTCTGCAGGGGAGTTGGACAAGATGATCTTTGAGGGTCTCTTCCAACCTGATGCAATCTGCGAATTTGCAACATTGCTCAACCCAAATCTGGATTCTGATCCATCCATCCTTCCATTAAAAACTTCACAAAGTCCTTAAAAATCATGGATGTTTGTTTGTTTTAACTATTTTCCATTTCATTTGCCTGGATTTTCTTCTGAGATGCATTTTCTTGGTTAACTACAAGGCTAAAATCCTACCTTGCACAAAAGATCAGTTTTGTTTGCACAAATTAGAATTAGGTGGACCTAAATTCTTCTGGGTAATAAAAATAGGTATAAGGACATGAAAGTAAGTGTAAAGTTATAAAGACGTAAAGATATTTATCAAGTTATAAAGATATGGATTGCAATTTTTAATGTTTCAGCTTGACCTGATGACAGACAATATCCAAAATTATTTCCAAACTTCCTTTTCTTTGGCTTATCTCCAAAACATTAGAGTCAGTCCCACTAGTTTCCTCACAACTCATGTGTTTAGATGCCCCCTATTTAAAATACACCTAATTCCTCTATTTGCATCACTGCAATAATCAGCTAGGGAAGGGATTCTTAACTCTTTATTCATTCATTACTCTGCCCTGGTGAGACCCCACCGGGAGTACTGCGTCCAGTTCTGGAGTCCCTATTACAAGAGGGATGTGGACATGCTGGAGCGTGTCCAGAGAAGTGCCACAAGGATGATCAGAGGGCTGCAGCACCTCTCCTATGAGGACAGACTGAAAGAGTTGGGGCTGTTCAGTTTGGAGAAGAGGAGGCTTCAAGGTGAGTCTATTGTGGCCTTCTTGTATCTGAAGGGGGCCTACAGAAAAGCTGGGGAGGGACTTTTTAGGCTATCAGGTAGTGACAGGACTAGGGGGAATGGAGAAAAGCTGGAGGTGGGGAGATTCAGATTGGATGTGAGGAGGAAGTTGTTCACCATGGAAGTGGTGAGGCCCTGGAATGGGTTGCCTAGGGTGGGTGGTTGGGGCCACATCCCTGGAGGTGTTTAAGGCCAGGCTGGATGAGGCTCTGTCCAGCCTAATCTAGGGTAGGGTGTCCCTGCCCATGGTAGGTGGGTTGGAACTAGATGATCCTTGTGGTCCCTTCCAACCCTGACAGATTTTATGATTCATAGAGGGACAGACATAAATTAAAATATAGCAGTTGCTGGTTCTGTATGCTACATAAAGTGTTGAACAATGGAGAGGTTTTTGTGATGGCCCCATATGCCACTGGTACTGCTGTAATTTGAGGACATGTGGTGGCACTGAAAGTGATGAAAAATCCAGTTGTGGCTGTAAAGGTTTTGGGGTCAACTGCATTTGGGATCCCTTCAATTTTTCCCAAGAGACCCAGAGAGCTCATGATCTGGGTTGCTCAGCAAAGCACCACTCTCCTGCCCTGAACACCCCCTTAAAAGTGTGTGAATCCAGATGTGCACCTACATTTGACACATGGATACACCTTTTTTTTT
>VWZI01008845.1:79312-130309 GCA_013396835.1 Psilopogon haemacephalus | reverse complement strand
TTCAGAAAAAAAAAAAAAAAAAAAAAAAAAAAGAGCTGAGTTTGCTGTAGTGACCCAAAATACTTTACTTCACAGCAGGTCTGTTTCAGCATATCACTTTACAGGAATGCTAGCTCAGGCCATCATCTCACCCTTCAGTCTGGACTCTGGTTAGATCATACCTTCTCTAACGCAAGGAGGCACAGAACTCCCCTGATACAGCTCACTTAAAGTTAAATTATTAGAGACTTAATGAGAGGAAGCTTTGGGCTTTGTCAGTACATTGATGATCACTGCACAGTAGGAATTCAACTTCTATAAACTCAAACTACTTGAGGTACATTGTCCCAAATACAAAATGTAAGGATATTTTAATGGGAAAAGATTTAAATGCCTACAAGATGTATTAATGAATTGTACTTGTCATAACACACTCTTTCTCTGCTACCCATATATTCTTCCATTTTAATTTTTCAGATACAAACTAATTATTATCAAACCCCTTTTCCTGAAACTTCCTCCAGTCAATTATATAACATAAAGTGGTCACACTCCAGAGGTCATAGTGGGAGAGAAGGAACAGTGGAGGTGATAGAAGGACTTAGAATGACAGAATTATCGCATGAGGAGCTAGTGGTGAAGATCCATTATAGTGTGTGGGCCCAAGGGAGTGTATCTGCAAGAAATAAGTAGGAATAAAGCAACATTTAGAGTGCAAAAATAGAATCCTACCAAATTATGTGTATTTCCTTTTCTCAAGTGAATGCTAGAATAAACATTCAGAGAGTTGTCCTTGGGCACAGTTTTAGAACAAGGACTACAAACTCCAGAGAACACAAGTCTGTCCTGCTCACAGGTAACTATGACTTTCAAAGAGCAAAGGTTACTTTCTAAGAGCAAGCATCAAACTTCACCTCCCAAATGTTCCTGATTTTCCATCCTCACCTTGTAAGCTGGCTGTAACACTCTCCTACTTGTGACTGGCATGGAACAAGGTATTTCACAGACTTACATCTAAAAGCCTTTCATGTCCCCCAGACACAAATGTCGACCTTCAGATTTTAACTCCGTCAGGCCTGAACAATTTCACAGGGCACTGCCATTGTTTTCCAAAACCAGATGCTATTGATAATTGTAGTTTTTTGATCCACAAAGGCAGCAAAGTGCATTCTGGCTGAGACTGGTGGTGACAGCAGTAAGAATGAATGTAAGGTCTGAAATCATACTGCACAACTAGGAAGAAAAAGCACAGCCCTTCAGTTCTCTGAAAATTTTCTGTATAAAGCTCTTAGAAATAATAGTGAAGGAGGATACAAAGGAGAAAAACATCCTGTATTTTTCCTGTCTGATCACAACAGTTATACTGAGAGCAGAGGTGACATAAAGTGACTACATGGGGGTCTACCCAAACAGGGCTCCAATATCTGCGAGGTAGATCACAGAATCGCAGAATGTTAGGGGCTGGAAGGGACTTCAAAGGATCATCTAGTCCAACCTCCCTGCCAGAGCAGGATCACCTAGACCAGATCACACAGGAATGTATCCAGGTGGGTTTTGAATATCTCCAGAGAGGGAGAATCTGCAACCCCCTCGGGCAGCCTGTTCCAGTGTTCTGTCACCCCCCATTGTGATAAAATTCCTCCTTAGGTTTATGTGGAACTTCCTATGCCTCAGCTTCCACCCATTGCCCTGCATCCTGTCATAGAATGGTTTAGGTTGGAAAAGACCTCAAAGATCATCCTGTTCCAACCCCCCACCATAGGCAGAGAAACCTCCCACTAGATTAGGACACTCAAGACCTCATCCAGCCTGGCCTTGAACACCTCCAGGGAGGGAGCAGCCACAACCTCCCCAGGCAACCTGTTCCAGTGCCTCGCCTCCCTTACTGTGAAGAACTTTCTCCTAACATCCCGTTTAAATCTCCCCTCTGCCAGTTTGAACCCATTCCCCCTCATCCTGTCATTACAAGACCTTGTGAACAGTCCCTCCCCAGCCTTCCTGTAGGCCACTCTTCAGATACTGGAAGATGTCATTGGGCATCACTGAGCAGAGCCTGACACCATCCTCCTGGCGCTCACCCTTTACATATTTATAAACATTGATGAGGTCATTTTTCAGTCTCCTCTTCTCCAAGCTAAAGAGCCCCAGCTCACTCAGTCTCTCCTCGTAAAAGAGCTATTCCATTGTCTTAATAATCTTCATGGACTCGCTCAGTCCACGCTGACTCTTTCAGGCAGCTCTATGTCCCTCTTGAACTGGGGGCCCCATAACTGGACAGCTGTCCACCACCTCTGGAGGGCTTATATTATTAGTCTTTATATTTTATGATCGACCAATATTCATCATCCTATTTTATGTAGTGTTCCAGCTTCTTACAGCACCAGCTTCTCTATCTAGCAGAAACAATCTGGGAGGTAATAGTATGAAAAAAAAATTAACTTGAATGAACTTCAAGTTCTGTTTCCATTAATCTCCTTCTTGATCTTGTCTGTCCTAGAGCAAGTGAGTCACTGTTCCCTGTCATGCCTCCACATACCAGTTTCTATACAATGGAACAGCTCTGACCCTTCAAATTCTCTGCCAGCCTAGACCTTCCTGGAGACAGATGTTTAGTATGGTGCTCAGCATCCTTCAGGCTCTACTCACAGAGGAAGAGCTGAGTTTCAGCCTGAAGTTTAATCACTGAGCCCTAGGTTACTGCTCTTGTGCTCTCTGAAGAGCCAAGGACCTAGGCACATACTTTCATTCTTAGAGCTGGACTTCTGATCGTATCATAGGATCAAATAAAATTTGAAAATTCCAGATATGCATGTAAAATCCTTGTACTATGAGTATTTTAAAACACTGAATGTGCCAGATCAGTCTTGGTCTCATGACCAACATGCATCTTGTGAGTTTCACATCTTCACTGTGCTGTGGTTCAGAGCTGAACTACATCTCCCTTTGCTTCAAGCAAAAGAAGAGAAAATGGATTGCCTTAGGAGTGTGCCAGCCCTAAGTTAATGTACTATGCTAGTCAAGATCATATGTTTTTGTGTTTATGGCACAAGAGTGTGGCATGCTCTTCTCTTTTTGGCAAGTGAACACATCTTGGCAATGCACATTTTAGGCTTGTGCATGCTTGCAATATGAAGAAAAAATATACTGCCCTCACATCCTCCATGGCAACTGGAGGAATAATAATTTCTTTCTTTCCCCNCCCTTTCCAGGGAGGTATTTGTTTCCAGGGAGGAAGATACTATAGTCTCCAACCAATACTGGTTGGAAGGGTTCTCTGGAGGTTCAGTGTGCATCTTAAAGCAGAGCTATCACAAGCACTTTGTCAGGTCAACCACGCTTTTCCTAGTGAAGTTTTCAGGTTCTGATTCAAGGATGAAGCTTCCACCACTGCTCTCATTAGCATCCCAAACTCTAGCCTAAATCTCTCAAGACAGTCTGTGGCTATTGTCTCTTCAGCTGGCAATCTCATACTTCCAAGAAAAGTCTGATCCTGTGGTCTTTGTAATACTTCTTGTCATAGTTGCAGGGTGCTATTTGATCACCTCCTGGCCTTCTCTTTATCCTAGATACTTCAGCATCTCCTTCACATAATGTGCTTTAGGCCCAAAACTGGACTGTATTCCAGATGGGCTAGTGCCAGGCAAAGTGGATAATAACACCCCATACTATGTTGGCCATGGTCCTTGCAATGGAGTTGAGGAAGGAGGCTGCCTCACCTGTGATAAAAGTGTGCTGTTGGCTCATAATCAACCTGATACCTGGATCCTTAGGTTCTTTATGATGGGGCCAGTCTGCTACTCAGCCAGCTGTCTCCAGGGTGTGCAGGGGATATTCTGCCACACATGCAGTGTTGTTGCCATTCTCTTTGCTGAAGGAGAAGTGGAGAGTTCATACAGTTTCTGTTGACCATGTCCTCAAGTTTACCAAGATCATACTGAACTGAAGCACAGCAGTAAACATCAGTCTTTCTCCCTGGTTTCCAGGTTTGCTAAGGATGCTAAGGGTCCTCAGGATGTACTTGTAGGTAGTATGAACACGTTGAATAAAATGGACTCCACACCAACCCCTAAGGTACTCTATATGTAACTGGAGTGCAGCTAAGCATCAAGTCACCACTGATTACTGTGGTAAGTCCAGTAGTGCAGTCCAGTCTGTTCTTCCAGCCCATATGTATACCCTCAGCTTCTGAGTGAGAAAGTCATGGGTGTCAAAGGCATCAGTAAAGTCAAGCTATAGCAAATCCACCACGTTCCCTTTGTTAAAAAAAAAAGAGATGATAACTGGACAAAATTGTAAGAACTTAAGACTGGAAAGTCTGTACTATATTGCCATGCAGATTTTCTGAACAAGGCAGTTCAGGCACTTGATGCAACGTAACTGTGTTATCACAATGTTCTCCAAAAATTAAATGGCTCTGTTTCTGAGAAAACTGTGCTAGCCCCAGGGACTGTAGAGGAGGGAAGGGAACTGGTACGACTGTTTTGATGCTGATGCTTTCATTAGCTCAGCTCCTCTCTGGCTTCAGTACTGTGCTGCATAAACATATGCAAAGAGCTGAGTATTAGCTTTTCACTTCACCTTCAATTCACATATTGTGAAGTTTTGCATCGCTTGTTTCAGAGCCAATTTTCAGTATTTAACATGCAGTGCTAACCACAGGCTTCAACTAGAATTGTGGAGGAGAAACATCTCTGTAAAAGCTGCAAAACTGAGCCACAGAATGGTTAGGGTTGGAAGGGACCTTTAACGGTCATCTAATCTAACCCCCCTGCAGTCAGCAGGGACATCTTTGACTGGATCAGGTTGCTCAGAGCCCTGTTCAACCTGACCTGGAATGTTTCCAGGGATGGGGCATCTGGCACCTCTCTGAGCAACCTGTGCTGTTGTTTCACCATCCTCATTGTAAAAAATCTATTCCTTGTTTTTAAACTACCCTGATTTAGTTTAAAACCATTACCCTTTGTCCCTTTGCAGCCTGTCTTTCTCACAGGCCTTCTTCAAAGGCTGAAAAAAGGCTTCTGCAGAGCCTTCTCCAGGCTGAACAATCCAATCTCTCAGACTTTCTTCTACAGTTGTAGAGAGTGATGAGGTCTCCCCTCAGATTCCTCTTCTCCATACTGAACAACCCCAGCTGCCTCATCCACTCCTCATGTGCTTCAGGCCCTTCATCAGCCTCATTGCCCTCTGGACACACTCCAGCACTTCTATGTCCTTCTGACAGTGAGTGGCCCGGAACTGATCACAATATTCAAGATTTGCAATCTCACTAGTGCTGAGTTCAGAAGGATGATCACCATTCTGTTCCTTCTGGCCACAGTTTTTCCAGTACAAGTCAGCATGCCATTGTACCCCTTGGCCACCTGCACACACTGCTGACTCACATTCTGTTGACTACCAACCAATATTCCCAGGTGCCTCTCCAAGTTGCAGCTTTACACAATCAAAATTTATTTCAACTGCATTTTCAGTATTATTACTGTTTGCTGCTTTTGTCAACAAAGTGGCATTTTTGGAATCCGGTATACGGCGAAACAGAAATGGCATAATCGTTAACATTGTGTTTCCTAGCAAGCTGGGAAAGCACAGCTCTTTCCAGTGTCCTCACAGGGAAAGATCACAGGAAATATAAGCAATTTTTTCCTTCAGCTAGGGAAAGCATTTCAAATGAAGACAGCAAACACTGTCATACTGGTGTTAAGACCGGGCTGGGGAGGTCATAAGAATAAGCAATGCTATTGAGTGAGAGAGAAAAGCTGCTTTGTTCTTAATGATTTCCTTTTATTTGCCAGAATGCTTTCTCTGTATCTCTTTGAAGCAATGTTTTCTGCAATAGCTTCTTTTATCATACAAGACCTTGTGCCAAACTCATACAGTACTATTTTTACTTGCATACATATGAACTACTAGTGTATGGTGTGATACACAACAGCATCATTCCAATCCGTGTCTCACTTCAGTGGAGTGATACTGAAATAGTCAAGAAATCACTAAAGAGTTGGGTGTGCAGAGTTTTTTAGAAAATGCAGAGCACTAAAATGATCACTACACATGAAGAGAGGAGGAAATTAAAAAAAAAACAAAAACAAAAAAAAAACAAACCCAGAAGCAGGAAACAGTGGGTTTCTATTTTGCAGTACATAGCTTAAAACTATAGATTACTGACCTTATTGCATGATTCATCACATTTACCCTTTGTAATGTGTTACATCATGGAGAGAGTAATGTTTATTTGACATATAGACTATTACTTGAAGTAAAATGGATGTGAAAAGAGGTGATGCTCAAAGAAAAGTGCAGCAGTAGATGTTCAGTTCTCACCCAGGTACACAACGAGAAGTGGCCACATCAGCTTTACTAGGTAATCCAATTGCTCTTATTAACTACAAAACTGTTGTGTCCTTCAGTTTCCTGAAATAGCCTCCTGCAGCCTTATTGTAATAAGATCCACCTGCTAGATTTGTAGAAAAAAATGTTTCACCACCTTTAAACATAGTCCCAGAGCTGCTTTTCATGTACAATCTCTCTCTTGCTGTCTGAGATCATCTTTGTATGATTCCTAGATTCCTGGCATTATATCTGTATCTACATCAACAACACAAATTCTTTAATGTGTCCTCCTTACAGCTAAGAAGCCTTGGCTAAAAGGCAATGGAAAAGTGAGAAATGCAGGAAGTCTAGCTTGGGTAAGAAAATATAGATACTCTGGTTTAAATGGGATGGATAACACCAGTATGAGATGATGCCAAAATACCTAATTTTGGAGCGGAGTGGTAAACTCAGATTTGAGAGGATGGAAAGAGATAGCTAGATCTTTACAGAATAGATCTTCTGGCCCTACTTCTCTTCCCTGTGGAGAATTACAAATGTGAAGGGAGCATTCAGCCCAGATTCTGTGATGTCTGCTTAAGAGAATGTCTTGATGAGACACCAAGAAGAGATCACGCAGTATCTCAACACATACCAATCCTCTGAGTGTGCAGCACTTAATCTCTTCTTACACAGAGAGGCACATGAAAGCCATCCCTAGAGATGGTCTTCTCGCCAGGCACTTCTTCTACTATAGCAGATGTGCAACTGTTCAGTTCAACGTGTCATATGTAGCACAGCGTTCAGTGAGAGCCTCAGGCACCTTAAATGTTGGCTACTGAATAAGTATAGAAGCACCACCTTGTGATACCTTGTCCTGGAAAACCAATAGGCCTAAAATGTGTCCTAGCTTGCCCCACCCTTCTGTTGGTGGGGGAAGTAAGGGCTGGAGGAAAATGTTTGGGACATTATGTCTGCTCTCAAAGTGATAAACAGGTATCCACAAGATGCACTTCTGAGTGTTTTGCCCAAATAAGGGTAAGCACACCCTGGTTTCACCTAATGTGGTCAGCTTTGCAAATGCCATTCTAATTGGTGAATCTCTGTGGCCAAAGGAACCATCACACTTGGGCAAGTAATATAAATGGAGCTAAGTTGCAAGCAGTTGCACTGCCTCTGCCTCACTGCTTTGCTTCAGTGTGTGCTGCTCTGCTCAGACAACATGCTTCTGCCTTACTGCCCTCAGTTTGGACAATGTGTTCCACTCTGCCTTGTGCTTCAGACCAGCTTAGTCCTGATGTTTTGGGCTTGAACTACCTGGAAACTCAAGTGCCTCAAGTTTTCCAGGAGAAGGCATTAAGTGTCTCAGGACATGGTGAGAAGTGCCACCAACATGGTGCTCTCTACACATCTGCAAGAGACCCTGCCTGCACCTCTGCAAACCTCTGTGCCAAGAGGAACCAGAATCAGGTCAGAGATCATCTGCCTCTTTCCTCTTCCCTGCTAGAGCTTGGGAAGATCTAGAAGCCTCTCAATGGCTATCAAGACACTGAGCAGTTCCAACACTGCAAAGGACCCGAGGGACTATCTCTGAATTCTACTCCACCACTGTGAGAAGAACAGACTTTCCCTAGGGCTCCAGGCTGCTTATTTATAAGTGGGGCAGAGCCATTTTGTGGCTAAACCTTCTCCAATTTTCTGATTCTCCTAAATTAATGAATTGCCCATAAGCATTCTTATGAAGATTTTTCCTGACCGAATCAGAACCCAAATTTAATTGGTTTGTATATAGTTTGTGGGCAGGGCTTTTTGGAAAAAAAATAACTACATATTTTATAATTCCTCCCTCATTAATTGCCCCAACTAAGTCATACTTTAACTGCAGCATTTCAACTGGAGAAGGACAGTGACACGAATGAGTGGGATTTTGCCCATCCCTGAGAGTCTTCTGTCCCTGGAACAGTCAGCAGCATGCTAACTTGGATGTGTTCCCTATTCACTGCTTATTGCCTCAGCAATAAAAAAGACCACAAAGAGTACCATAGAAGAACAAACCACTGATATTTGAGCTAGGGGAAGATGTAGTGCAGTTAATATTTTCTGTTGGGCACATCTAGAAGCAGAACAACTTCTAGAGCAAGTAATGTTATACACAAATCCAAAAGGATGTGGCATTAATAGCAATAAACCACCTGTCTATAACTACAGCCACCAACCAAATACCCATACACCACAAAAGCATACAGGATTTATTAAACTGGACTGTCAGGTAAATTAGGTAAAATCTTAGACTCGGGCAACAGGTTTATATCCTGCATTACCTATTGTAAGACTGTTTAGACAGCACAGTCTTGCTCTGCTTGGATGATCAACATTTGCCTTTCCCTCTTTTTCAGCAGGATCATTTAAACTGCCAGCTCCAAGTTACAGTTGCAAGTCCTAGTGAAAAACTCTTCACTTGAGACAAAAATGAAAGCTACCTTCCAATTTTTATAAAGCAGCACATTCACTCAGAGCTGCCTTTCCTTTTCGAAGTAAATTCCTATTGTCATGGAGAATTTTACAAACGTTTGTAGAAACTGAGGGTGCTTGCCTGGTGAATAAAGTATAAAGATCATATATAAAACACAAAGTGTGCCTAGATGCTATATGAAACAATCTTCTGAGGTAATGTGGTCTCAGATTTGCATTTAGAAAAGAAAGAGGTTGGCAAAGAAACTTAAGAAGTCCTGAGATACCGGGTTAAAATGTTCATGTTGTTTGACACACAGCTGTGATCAAATTAAAGGCAAGCTTTGGAAGTGCTGGATGAAATTAAATCCTGTCCTAGCAATTATGTTAAGTATATGAAGCAATATAGAAAATTTTAAAGCATCACCTCCTGCTCATTTACATAGCAAAATGAGAAACCATTTGAATCTTTGCCATGTTTTTGAAACAAGACATTTTTTATAAATTCAAGTAATTTAGGAAACAATTCCAAAAGCCTTTAGGTGCCTGTGGCATAGCTCAAGCAGATTTTAGAGGCCTGCGTTCAAGTGAGTGAGTCACAAAAATTCTGCCTGAGGTATGCATACCTGAAAGGCACCTAAGCTGTCATCAGCAAAGTTATTTAGGCACCTAAAGTACTTCTAATGCATGTTCCCAGAGGCCTTATCTTGGATGAGTGTCTCAGCAGTTATTTTGTTTCACTGGTGTGTTTAGACATTCCCAAACTAGTTGTTCAGATGCCTGAAATCCTTTGTAGATGAGGAATGGTTATGCAACGCCTAGCCTGTACTAACACCACTTTGCTCAACACAAAGCAGAGTTCATGGGCCTACTGTTGGCTCCAAAATCATTCCAATGAACTCCCCTGCGGAGTGATGCCCATCACTTGCAGTACGTAAAAGGAGAGGAACAGCATCAGTACTGCCAGGCCTCTTGACAAACAGGTTATTCACACACAAGCAACAACTGAAGTGGCTAAGAGGGACTCCAGAGCTGTGAATCTCCCTCTTTCCTAGGTACCTGAATCCCAGAGACAGAGTGAGGGAACCTCAGACACAACCCTTGTGTTAGTATTTTCTCTGCATCCTTTTGCTTGTCACCCTGGCAGCTGCAGATCCCACAGCCTGCTGCCTGACTCCTTCCCTCAGCTGTATAGGACAGTGAGGTGAGCAACTTGGAACACTCAATTTCTGCCTCTGAGCTGGGCATGGGAAAGTCAGGTTGCATCTCTGCAGACCTGAGTCCCTCTGCCTCTGGGCCTTTGTGACGCTTCTTTCTCCTAACACATGCAATTGTAAACTCAGATTCTGGTGGCTACTTTTCCAGAATGCTAACTAAAGAAAAGATTGTCCATTTGACTGCCTTATAGAATCATAGAATGGTCTAGGTTGGAAGAGACCTCAAAGATCATCCAGTTCCAACCCCCTGCCACAGGCAGGGACACCTCCCACTAGATCAGGACGCTCAAGACCTCATCCAGCCTGGCCTCGAACACATCCAGGGAGGGAGCAGCCACAACCTCCCTGGGCAACCTGTTCCAGTACCTCACCACCCTCACTGTGAAGAATCTCTTCCTAACATTCCGTTCAAATCTCCCCTCTGCCAATCTGAACCCATTCCCCCTCGTCCTGTCATTACAAGACCTTGTGAATAGTCCCTCCCCAGCCCTCCTGCAGGCCCCCCTCAGACACTGGTAGGCTGCTACAAGGTCTCCCCAAAGCCTTCTCTTCTCCCATACATGGTCTGGGCTGGAAGGGACCTCCAGAGGTCATCTAGCCCAAACCCTCTGCAGTAAGCAGGGAATCCTCAATTAGATCAGGGTGCCCAGAGACTCACCTTGAATATCTCCAGGGATGGGGACCTAGCCACCTCACTGGGCAACCTGTTCCAGTATTCCACTACCCTCATGGTAAAGAACCTGTTCCTAACACCCAATGTAAATCTTCTCTAGTTTGAAGCCATTGCCCCTTGTCCCCTTTGTAAACAGTCTCTCTCCAGCCTTCTTGTAGGTGCCCTTCAGGTATTGGAAGGCTGCTATTAGGTTTCCCTGGAGCCTCCTCTTCTCCAGACTGAGCAGCCCCAGCTCCCTCAGCCTGTCTTCATATCATAAGTGCTCCAACCCCCTGATCATTTTCATGGCCCTCCTCTGGACCTACTCCACCAGGTCCATGTCCTTCCTATATTGAGAGTTCCACACCTGATTGCAGTACACCAGATGAGGTCTCACCAGAGGAGAGTCATGTTGCAGAATCACCTCTCTGGATCTGCAGCCCAGGATGCGATTTGCCTTCTGGGCTGCAAGCTCACCCTGTCTGCTCATGATCAGCTTCTCCTCCATCAGGTCCCCCAAGTCCTTTTGCACAGGACTGCTTTCTATCACCTCATTCCCTAGTCTGTATTGATAGTGAGGATTGTTATAAAACATGAATATGTGTGAAATTTTGTGATCAAATAAATAATTTGTTTTTTTTTTTTGTTTTTTTTTTTTTAAAGAACAACTTTCGGAGGACACTGCTTTTAATAATGACAGATCATAAATAAAGCACTCTAGATCATAGCAATCTTATTGAGTATTCCTGCTGCTATGCTGAAAATGGCCTTATGAGTGTGAAATCATCGCTAGGATGTTTTTAGCCACTAGACAGCACAGCAATGATCTCTGTAATTCTGAAATATTCTTATTGCAAAGCAACAGGAATACAGGGACTGGGGCAACAGTGAGAGGCCTTATGGTACACTTCTGTATGTCAGTAACTTGGCAATGTGGCTAAGGAGGCCCATGTGGACTTGACACCCTTCAGTATTAAGATAATAGCTACTAGAATAACATACCTAGAAACATGATGAAAAGTAGCATATCCATAACAATTAAAAAATATTTAAGAGCCATGAATAAATATGTTCATAACAGTTGGCCAAATGTTTCCTTTACAGGAAAACACATTAAAAGGATTGTGCCCCAAAACATAACATCTATGTTCATTTCCTGAGAGCAAGATGAGAGACACAGTAAAAGAAAGGTCATTATTTCTTTAGGTATTTGATATCATGGTGCTGTTCCCTCTTCACATTTTTCCCACTGTTTGATTTGGGTTATTTCCCCACTATGGGCCTGCATACAGAAACTCAAAGCCACCTCAAAGGCAGATGTCCAGCAGCAGCCTCCTCCACACTCCTACAGTCCTGACTGCTCCCCTCAGTGGTACTGCTGCTGCCCACCAATCATGCACTGCTCCATCCCCCTGAGACTTTGCAAGTCCAGAGACAGAGGTTGAAATTAAAGTTGCAGCTAAAATAGCTTCCACTGGTACTTTTAAATACTATGCTAGTTGTAACTCAGTGTATATCTACCTCTTGGTGGCAATTTCTAGAGCTCTTAAGGGCATTAATGCTCACCAATATTTATTAGTAATAGCCTGCCAGAAATGTCAAAGCCAGGAAGTAAAAAACTACACCCACAATATTTTGTGCATTATATTTCGCTTTCATTAAAGCATAATAGGGAAAATAGCCTCAGAAAAGTTCATTTAGAGAATGATGCAATTTTTTAGTATGATACTGATTTATGTATGCACCCATTTTCTCTGCCTGACCTTCTGCAGATTAGTCTCTGTTGTTTAGAAAACAGGCTGTCTTTGATTCATGCTGGGTTTCCACCCAATTTCAAAGAGGTTTGTATACATGGATCAAGAGATCAAAAGTGACTATTATCTCCTGAAATCTGCTTGATTGTGCCATTCAAATGAATACACTGGTAAGAGTTAACTTCCAATAGTTATTATGTTAAAGAGAACAGGGAATTTGGGAAGATTTGTTTTCAGTATTTGTTTCACAGTTTTTTGACAAGCTAGACTGCTAAATATCCCTAATTACCCTCTCATGTTGATTTCCCTCCTTTAGCAACTGAAGCTACATTTAATTTCTTTCTTGAAAAGTTGAAATGGTGAGCTAAGAAATGTTTGCAGTATCTAAACAGGCACCCTCAGTCTGTCAAGGCTTGAACAGATGCACAATTCATTAACTGAAACTACATGATATAACAACTCAACTATTTATTGACTTGATGAAGCAAAGCTTGTTACTAACAATAGCCTATTCAGACAATCTTTCTTCTCTGATAAACACACTAAAACAGAAAACTATTTGGAATTCTGTTTTTTGAAATACAGATGAACCCATTTTAGTTCTTATCATAGATGTGAGACATTTTCTGGTTTATTCCTCACATAATTTAAAGCTTAAAGTTCTGCTTTAAAAGTACTTCTGTAGCTTTTCTTAGAGAAAAATAATCCAGAACTACAGAAAAAAACCTTTACATCGACTCATATTCTCTATGAGCTTGCTTGTTTCAAGGTTATAACAAAGTTCATCCCAAAATGATGTCAATAATTTATGGCAATAAACATCTGTGTTCCTAATACACTGAATAGTTCATAATGCACATGACTCATATTTAAATCATTGATTCCAAGTCTTTGAATTCTCAAGTGGAAAACAAGAAGAATGCTACCGCAGCATTTTAAGAGAAAATCAAATCCGAATAGCTGTGACACTCAATAATCTCACAGTCATTTCAAATGGTATGCAATAGTGAAAACCAGTAAATGGGCATCATGTTGTAAATTGTGCTGTAATCCATGTTAGAGTTTCAGTGATCCAGGAAAATAGAGTATTTGTAGATATTGAAAAGCAGTAGTTGGATTAAAGCAAGCATCAACCAATACTGATACAAATGTTGACCTCCCAATTTCACTAGCAAAACCAGAAAAAATTGCTGTAGTCTCTGCATTAGAGAAGAACAATGCACTGAATTTACAGCAGTGTAGTATCTGATGTGGATGTAGTTTTTTTAACGCAAAGCAGACACTGAACTTCTTTGCATGACTAAGAAGCATTTTGTGATGGATACTGCTGCATAAACTAAAAACATTCAGCCAAATGAATCAGGAGGCCGCTGCTGCAGAACTGTTTTTATTTGGGCAGGAAGAAGCTATACATTTGGTTAAAAAAGCACTGAGGCTCTTGATTTCCAGTTAATTTGACTATGTAGGCACTTAATGCAAAAGTGGATCATCTCCAACAGGAAGGGTTATGGGTTCATACCCATAGGAAAACATGATGTTCTCCAGGAGGGAGAAAATTCTGTTGGGTAATCCCAGTACAAACTCAAAGGAATATTTGTAAGTTGTACAACAGAATTCTTTCAAAGATTTTTATTTGTCAGCAGTCTAATTTAATGACAAGCACGTAGAATATTCTTACATGGGAAGTACTTTATCTTTCTCACGGGACTTGATTTTGTAAGACATATCTAAATAGACATGGAAACACAAGGGTGAATGTCAGGATGCATCTCTAGCCCAGTGGGTTGGACACCCTCTTGGAAATCTGCTGCCCTGGGTTCTCAGTAATGTTTCTGTGTGAAATCATGTCATAAGGAAAGGGAAGCTGCTTTCTCTTGCTTCTTGTCACATTTGACTGGCTGGGATACTAGTCAAGAGTATGGGGTGCTTGAACTTGTCTGCAACACACAACGTGAGATACATGTTAAGCTCCAGGAAAACAAACCCTGAAACCTTTGGGTAAATGAAGCCCAACTAAAGTAATACAAAGAGTTCTCATCCTGTGAAGCTGGTTTCTTTGATGGCCTTGCAAAGGCTGAGTGGCAAGTACTAAAAGCCAGCCAATGCACAGCCTGCATTACCTGAGAATGGCAGTGGCTTGTGAGTAGCCTGTGAACTGTACCTTTCTTTTTGCTGCTATGCCAGACACTGAGGATGCTCTGGGATCTCTGCTGTGGAGAAAGCCTTGGCATGAAACATGGGAGTATAGTGCCAGGCTTACTTTGCAATCCCATAGGCTTGCTTTGTACTGTCAATGGCATGGTCTGCCTGCCCAGGGACTGTGCTTGGGTAAGGCATGTCTGCTGGGAAGCAAAAAGCCAGATGAAGCTCAAGCCTCCTGTGGGTAGTTGCCAAAACCAGGTAAGTCATAGGCTGTCTTGCTCTACCTGCTGCTCTGACATCCAAGCTGACATCCCCAAAGCTGCCACTAAGAGTCCCTAAATAGAGAGACCAGAGAGGCTAGAAGCAGGACTTCCCAGCACATTGCTAGGATTAGTTCTCTTACTCACCCAAGAGATCAGTTCTGGTTATTATCTGGCTTTTTGGTGTGAGATTGAATATATTTTGGGAGGAATATACTTCTGATTAGCACCTGTGATATAAGCATTCCTTTAAACAGAGCATACAGTTTTTTGAGATCTTGAAATGAGACACATTTCATAAAATTAAGGAATATAGGAATTATATTATTTATAAATGGGTATTACAAAGAATATCTGGGTTCCACAGAGAACACATTTCTACTACAGATACTATACCAAATCTCATACAGTCATAAAAGGCCCTAAAAGTATCTTTTCAAATTATTATTGTTTTCATCGGTTCATGAAAGCTCAAAAGACCTAACTAAATTTATTTTGAAAGGAATTACAAATTCTGAAGAATCAATAAATACAACTGCATTCCCAGCAGAACATTTTTATATTGTGCTAGACAAGGATGAAGATGCATTTCCTGTAAAGTTAGTTATGAAAAAGACAGCTCAGAGACTACAATTTAATTACTAAGAAATAACAAGACATCTGGGGAAATTTCTAGACTGTCAGCTTTTGAAAGAGTTTACAAAGTGATTTCATAGACAGAAAAAGGAAAGGCATAATTTTTTAATAAGGTGGGGGTTTTTTTGTTTGTTGAGGGTTGGTTTGTTGGGTTTTTTTTGCTATGGAAGTTAAGAATTTATGTGGAAAGAAAAGTAACAATATCTTAAAGCAGGCAATAAAAAAAGAAGATTCAAAGCTGAAAGTCAGTTATGAGACAGTAGAAGTCTCATATGTATAAGTATGCCACTTCACAAACGCAGAAAAGTCATTTTACAACAAAGTATTTGCTCTTCCTTAATTGTACAGATAGCATTTATAACACATTCTATGCCACAGCATTTGTTAACATGAAGAGATATTAGTAGAAATTATCAGTCCCTCAGCCTTTGGAAAATTCACTGACGAGTGAGTTTTTCATCAATGTGATTTCTGTATAAAGAGCCTTGCTGATTTTTCTAACCTAATCATAAAATAGCATTCCATGTTCCTGAAGTATTTACTGTATTATCAAAATAAGCAAACTAACTCGAATAACTAACTTGAATTCCTTGTTGAATTCAAAATAACATTTTTTTCTCTGTTTTGTTTTTTCTAGTTTAATGCTGGTGAAGTTCCATTAAATTTATAGCCAGCTACTATGCTATGAAACTGATATAGCTAAGTATTAAGCTTTTCTGCTCAGTTTTTCTTTTATCACCTCAGATAAACAAGACTTTCTGTACAAATACACTCTTTTATAAAAGCTCCCACTTGTCTAGTTGGTTGTTCAGAAGCTGTTTTAGAAGTCTATTCAAAGCTGGACATAAAGGGTTTTAATTCCACTTGGACAGATAAATAATATGCCAACTATTTCCTTTATCGCCTCAAAACCTGAATATGCTTCTTGGCTTTGGAAGAGGCAGCTCACCTTAAAAGAGCTGTCCAGCTCAGGCAACACCAAAAGCATGTTTTAGCTTATGAGGCCTTGTAAGAGGCACCACCGTGAAACTAATTATTTTTCTTCAGTCCATCCCTCCAGATACCAATGGGAGTTCAGACTCAAAGTGGCCACCCACAGCCATTCAGAGAAACTCCAAGTTTGCTGAATTTTTCATAGCAGTGCCACAAGCAGACATGAGGAAGGCACAGATCTGATGCCCTTCAGCCTACTCTTAAACACCTGTGCCCCTTCTTTTGCACTATAGCTTCAGGTGTCTGGTGACCTAGTTATGTTCAAAGAACCACAACCATCACCTGGGCCATGTCAAAAAAGGAAGCACAGTATGCCACTTAGGAATAATTTTTCTCCTTTATTACAGTGTACTCTGGCCAAATCTCTTTACTGATGTCATAAACAACTGTGGAAAAATCACAGAATTGTTTTGGTTGTAAAAGACCTCTAAGATCACTGAGTCAAATCATCCACCATGGACATTAAATCAGCTTCTGAAGTGTCATGTCTACATGTTTTTTTAACATCTCCAGGGACAGTGACCCCACTAACTCCCTGGGCAGCCTGACCTCTTTCAGGAAATAATTTTTTCCCTAATATTCAATCTAAACCTCCCCTGGCACAATTTTAGGCCATTTCCTCTCATTATATCACTTGATAACAGGGAGAAGAGACTGACTCCCATGTCACAACCTCCTTTCAGGTGGTTGTAGAGAGCAATGAAGTCTCCCCTCAGCCTCCTCTACTTCAGACTAAACAATCCCAGTTCCTGCAGCTGCACCTCATAAGACTTGTTCTCTAGACCCTTCACCAGCTTGTAATATACAAGGGGCAAAAGTATCTTTTCAAAAGCCCTACAGATTCTTGACTTGGAGACAAGATCATGCTAGGACTCCTGTAGCACCATGATGCAGCACCAAGTCATACTGGGCGTTTTGTCCATCAGTGGCTTTGTCTCTATACAAGCAGCCAGACAAGAAAAGCTCCTAGAAGCTCTGTGCCATCAAAGTAGCTAGAGTGTCCTGCTGAGTGAGACAGCAGGCCTTGCTTGCCCCTTACACTGGGAAAGATTTGGTACACACTCATTACTCACATGATATTAATTACTCATTCTGAGTACAATACAGCAAGTGTTACTCCATACCAGCATGACTACATGTCCTGTACTGACACTGTAATAAACAGAGTGTTGTAGTAAGTCCTCTTTGGCAAGAGCTTGTGTCACTCTTACTGAAAATATCACCATTGAAGTTACTTCTCCAGGTTTAATCTCTGGATGCTCCTTTTAAAGCTGGCAGTGTTTTCCAAAGTCCATGTCCTTCCTTACTATGTTATCATTTATTACTGACAAAAGGTGAATGGCTCAGGCATTTCCAAACAAAGGTGGCAAGACAGTTCCTGGTCTCCTAAGGAGACCACAATCTGCTTTGGACATGAATAAATTAATCCTTTCTTCCGAACTTTTGGATTCTTTACCCCCACTGGTGCACAGCCAGCAGTGCCAGACCTGTATCATGGGAGCCTGACCTGTGGGGCAGGAGGGAAGATCACTGAAGGATTTTGTCAGAGGGTGAGTCAGAAGAAAATGTACAAGCAGTGAAGGGATCCAGATCCCAAGATTTTCCTCTAATACCTGCACTCTATGTTGTGTTGGACTTCTGGGTCTTACATTTCTGATGCACAGTATCTTGGCTGTACTGGCAAGAATTGGAAGTATCTTTTCCCCTGTTCCCTTCTTAACTGATAAGACAATCACATCCATGATAGAAGTTGCAGTGCCAGTCCTTTTTCAGACACAGTGAATCTGTAACTAGGGCTCCTGTATTGCCTGATTCCATGCTCAGGTACATTCTCTCAAAGACAAGGGTATGGCATAGACTCTGATAGGGTTTGAATGAGTCCGTTTGGAGAAGAGGAGGCTCCGAGGTGACCTTATTGTGGCCATCCAGTATCTGAAGGGGGCCTACAGAAAAGCTGGGGAGGGACTTTTTAGGCTATCAGGTAGTGATGGGATTAGGGGGAATGGAGCAAAGCTGGAGGTGGGGAGATTCAGATTGGATGTGAGGAGGAAGTTGTTCACCATGAGAGTGGTGAGGCCCTGGAATGGGTTGCCCAGGGGGGTGGTTGGGACCACTTCCCTGAAGGTGTTTAAGGCCAAGCTGGATGAGGCTCTGTCCAGCCTGATCTAGGTTAGGGTGTCCCTGCCCATATCAGGGGCATTGGAACTTGATGATCTTTGTGGTCTCTTCCAACCCTAACTGATTCTAAGTCTACATAGTTTCTTGGTCAACTGTAAGCCAATTACATGGCAGAGGCTGCAGTGCCCTAAGAGCTGGAGGCTAAGACAGCCAGAAATGGTGCCTGGGACTTATAAATGCCACACTAGTCTCTTCCAAATTCAAGAGGTCAGAATCTATCCCTGATCGCATTTCACATTGAAACTGTTCCTCTTTTAATATCCTCACCATAAACCAAAATTAACTTCTATTAAAAAATAAACAAACAAACAAAGTTGCTTTCTGAAAATCTGGCCATACTGACCTATTGATACAACCTTCCCTAAAACACGATGCATCCTTAAATAACTCAGACTGTGAGGAGTTGAGAGTAAAACACAGATGAAACCTATTAAACTTCTATATTAGCAGAGAAAGGCATTGGCAGAGACAAATACAGTAAACTTCCCTATAACTTTGTAGTTCAAACTTTTAAAATAGCTGGCGTCACTTTCAAACAAGTTTCATAACAAGAGCAAATAAATTCAAATACTTCATGATAACCATCCAAAATGCTTAGAGTTTTTGACATGCTTTCACATGCACTTGGCTGCTGTAAACAGCAGGTTAGTGTCAACATGAGTTTCTCCTGTCTGTTGCCCTTCTGAGTCCCCAGGAGGCAAAGGCACTTCATATCATCCTTCCTGAAGGTCACATTTGCTTCAGCTCATATGTTCTGCAAATACAAAGCTCAGGCTCATATCAGTCAAGGCATGGACACTGGTAAATCTACATGTTCCACAAACCAGATGAGCTGCTGTTATTGTTACTGTATTGATATTTGCTTTCCCTCTGTCCTGACTAATCAATCCACTTAGAATACTTTTCTGTCTTCACTTACTGTGATTTTAGAACCATTGTAGCTCATTTATATTTCTCCTATACTTGCAAGGGAATAAAATAGAATGTGATTTACAGGAAAGTTTTAACTCTTATCCTTGACTCCCATGTGTTCATATAACTTTTTTTTTGTGTGTGTGTGTGTGTGTGTCCTTTTTTTCCTTTGTGTCTTTACCCTTTAATAACTTTTTTACTTACAACTGCACATATATTATGCTTTCACTGGGGCCACACTGCTTGTCCAGACTCAGAAGTTCAACCATTCAAATGGTACATACAAAAGCAAGAAGTGGTGCAAATGCTTACACCTGCAATCTGCAGGTGCAGGTAGAAGCAACTGAAATTTTAGGCATGCATAAGTTGAGACCAGTGTTTGAGAGAACAGGTCCCACTCCTCACAGTAGCTGTACATTTACATATTCTGACAGGCTTTTGGCAGTAGGCAGCTGAAAATGATGAGCTGTCTCAACAGATTAAAATTAAATTCTATTGAAGAAAACAACATACAAAAATTATGTTTCTGTATAATCTGTGTGATTAAATGTTACTTGTTTCAAAGCTAATGTTTCTGTCACTTTCAATTACAGCTTTTGGAAGCTTTATTCTGCATCATTTAATCTTTTTAAAATAAACTCTCCTGTTCAGTTTTCTTATAGGGATTGGCACACTTAGTATGAATATTGCATTCCTATGAACTCCTACAATAACATCACTGACTCTAATTCAGAATTATGTTCATTGTATCTGCTTCCCCTTAATGGCTGGAAATTGAAAAAAAAACCAAAAGGGACAAAATCAAATGGAGTCACACTTGGAAATTTGTACTGGTCAAGTTATATCGTGTAAGCTCACGTCACTGTTCTGTGATGAGCAGATGAAAATTAAATAAAATCTAAATAAAACTAGAAATTTCTTGGTGGCGAATGAATTTTTAAGCAGCACATTTTTTAATTTACTATGCTAAAACTCAAAGGTCAAAGGAGTATTTCAACTGGTTTTGCTGTTTATGACTTTTTAGACAAACACTGAAACAGAGTTAAATCGTAATAGAGTTAAATAAATTGCAACTTATTCAACTACTTTGAAGCTTGATGTGAACAAAGTTAGACAAAATTTATTATCTTGTAGCAAGAAGAGCCTTTGAATCAAGAACGGTATAAAAACTGCTGTCCACGTCTACATTCAGCTGAATATTTTTTACTTTACCAGTCTAAGGTAACTATGATTTATGTACAAACCCGAAGCAACACTTGCAATTAATGAGTAAGCGGAAGAAAGGGTGGGCGTGTGGGGAGCTTTGCCAGCAGAAAAAAAGGGGTTTGTCACCAAACGCTGTTCTTCAAGGCAAGCTCTGCCACCTCGTGGGCTGCTGCCCTCCTACAGGGCAGAGCCTGCAGCTGAGGGCAGTATAAAGCAGCCTGGAGGAGAGAGCAAGAGGAGCACAGGGAAAAAGTAGTTTGAAAGAAAAGAACAATGAATACTTAAAATAAATTGTAGAAGGAATTTCATTAACATGAGGGGTTTGAAACATAACTCTTAGAATTCTTCTCTCATGTCATAAAGGAAACCATGTAATCTGGGCAGCAAGGCATAATTTTCTGATTTTTCAACTGGTATTTCCACACTCTAGCTTTTAAACTGTCATTAGATATAACATACATATTCAGTGTTTGTATTACTGTATCTGGGAGGGGTTTTCAGCTTCCAGTTCCAGGTACAAGATCCATGCAAGTCCCAGATTCCTGCAGGAATAGCATCGTCTGTGCTCCAGCCATACACCAGGCCCAGAACTCTAGCTCACAGGTAAAAACAATCTGTACAGACTCCAAAGCACCACAAGTCGCACCCTGGGAGGCAATACTAGATGCAGTTATATTCCAGCTTCTTGATCCAGACATACTACTTCTGTAGCTGTTTATTATTTAAACACTACTATGAAAATCACTGATTTTTCAATTTGCTGCCCTCAGCAGAAACCTGAGTCATGTTACAAACAACCAACTATAATCAACTCTTTCTTGTCAAATAATAAGCTGGCAAGATAGTTTGAATCAGCCTAGAAAATTTATTTGACTGAAAAGAATAATCAATAGGCAGCTGAAAATTCAAGCTTGGGATTTGAGGGTAAGAATGCTATTTATTGAATGTTTCTTTTTCAGAATTATAGTTCTACTTCAACTTTTCTTGTGCTGTCAGGAAGGAATAAAACTACTAACAAATCAAGACAAAATCTGAGAATACTTTCAGTCATCCTGACTTCAGCATGCTTCCTTTTTCAACAGTTCTACTCAAGACACTTAAGCAGATTTTGCATTTCACCTGAGATCTTGTGTTTCACCTGAGATCCTAGATGTGACATGGCGGCACCATACTGGGCAGGAATGCTTGAGAAGTATGGGCAAAGCTCTTGTCATACAACTGTTCCAGTCTTATCTCACGTCTCCGGCTTTGTGACCTTGATCAGGTAAAAATATGTGATCCCTCACTGAAACAAGTTACTAAACCCTGCAGTGAAGAATACCTCTCAGTGCTGTAGAATGTGGCAGACACCCAAACGATGATGTCATCTTGTAAGTACAGATGTCCTCCTCACATATATGCTGTTTTAGCCACGCCATTTAACCAACAGTTTGTATGTAGTGTAAGAGGATGAATACAATTATTGATCATATTCGATTTAATAATTTTGACAGAAAAGCTAGAAGCAGTAAAAGGAGAATGTCTCTGAAAATGCCACATTTACAAAAATACATTTTTGAATTGCAGTTTACATGCTGAATTCTTAAAGGAAGTGTTTCCTTTGTTATCTCTCTGTGGCAAAATTAAAAAGAGGGAGCTGAAAGAAAATTGTCATATAGCTACGTATGGCTTTGATCCCTTAGGTCTCATTTCCAGAGTAAGCTGAGAACTTAACTAACAGGTGTTTTCAGGAAGTATAGCTACTTGACACAAGATAAATCTCTGAATTTCTAGCATTTGACAAAATTGGTAATGAAAACAAGGAGTTAAATGAGATGTGTACAAAAGATACAGCTCAGATTTGATTCACAAGTGACTAAGCACATAGACAAATCTACCTGAGGGGCTGCCCAGAGAGGTTGTGGAGTCTCTTTCTCTGGAGACTTTCAAAACCCACCTAGATGCATTGGACTTTATGATCTCTGGAGGTCCTTTTCAACCTTTAACATTCTGTGATTCTGTGAATAGCTGGAAGTCACTGTAATAGACTGAAAAAATAAGGGGGAAGAAAAGAGTGCTTTTGAATACATTTTAAGCAATAGAATTGGAAAAAAAATAGATTTTAAATGATAAATTAAACATACTGAAGCATCAGAGATTCTATGCAATTTTGCTGCTGTAGGTGCTTTTGTACTGAAGGCACAAGCAATAGTTAAATAGATTATTAACAGTTAAAGAGTATCAGTAGATAGGCAGATCACAGAATCATAGAATGACAGGGGTTGGAAGGGCCTTCTGGAGATAACTAGTCCAGTCCCCCTGCTAAAGCAGGTTTGCCTAGAGTAGGCTGCACAAGAATGCACCCAGGTGGGTCCTGAAAGTCTCCAGAGAAGGAGACTTCACAAGCTTTCTGGGCAGCCTGTTAACTGCTCCACTGTCCTCAAAGTAAAGAAGTTTTTCCTTAGGTTTGGTAGAACTTCCTGTGTTCTAGTTTGTGCCCATTGCCCCTTGTCCTGTCACCGGGCATTATTTAAAGGAGTTCAGTCCCATCCTCCTGACCTCTGCCTTTTAGACAGGGTAAAGAACTGGGGAGCACAGTACTCCAGGTGTGGCCTTACCAGGGCAGAGTAGGTGGAGAGGACAACTCTCCTTTACCTGCTGGCCACTCTCTTAATGAACCCCAGGATACCACTTGTCTTCCTATCCACAAGCGCATACTTTTGGCTTATGGTTAACTTCTTGTCCACAGAACTCCCAGGTATTTCTCCATGGAGCTGTTTTCCACTAGGTCAACCCCTAACCTGTATTGGTGTATGGGGTTATTTCTCCCCAGGCGCAATGAGAAATAACCCCATATTGCCCTTGTTGAACTTGATGAGGTTCCCCTCTGCCCAACTTTCCAGCCTGTCCAGATCTCACTGAATGGCAGCACAGTCTTCTGGTGTGTCAGCCACTATTCTCAGTTTTGCTTCATCAACAGTCTTGCTGTTTTTTCATCCAGGTCACTAACAAATAAATAGGTTGAACAAACCTGTACCTAGTACCAACCCTTGGGGAACGCCATTAGCTACAGGCCTCCAACTAGACTCTGCACCACTGATCACAATCCTCTGTGCTTTGTTATTCAGGCAGCATCTCACAGTACACTCTTGTAACTCACAGTTCCTGAGCTTACCTATTAGGATGTGGGAGAGAGTGTTGAAAGCCTTGCTGAAGTCAAGATAGACAGCATCCACTGCTCTCCCTCATCTACTCAGCTAGTCACATCATCACAGAAACCTAACAGATTGATCAAGCACGATTTCCTCTTCATGAATCAATGCTGACTAATTGTTTTCTTTTCTTCCATACACTTAGAGATGACCTCCAGCTAAGGAAGATGTGGTTCTGCTACATTTATTGATGAATCATACACTACAATCATATTTCTTGAATGGGAGCTAGAAATTAACCATAATTCTATGGTGGTGCAAAAATAGGAAATGCCATTATTCTACTTCGTGTTTTTCAATGAGCAGGGTTTTCTTTACATAGAGCAGTCACAAAAATTCCTGAGCTAATTCGGATGCAGGGAGTTCACATGACAGTTCCTGACACAGTAAATTGGGTGGTAGAGTAGGAAGGCTCTGCAAAGGATATGGAGAGGCTGGATTGATGGTCTGATGTTTAACAAAGCCAAGTGCTGGGTCCTGCACTTGGGTCACAATAACCCCAGGCAATGCTACAGGTTTGGAGTGGAGCAGATGGAAAACTGCCCAGCAGAAAAGAACATGTGGGTGCTGGCTAACAACTGGCTACATATGAGCCAGCAGGGTGCTCAGGTGGACAATGTGGACAACAGCACACAGATCTGTATCAGGAATAGTCTGGCCAAAAGGACCAGGGAAGTGATTGTGCCCCTGTACTCGGCACTGGTGAAGCTGCACATCAAATACTGAGTTGAGGTTCGGGCTCCTCACTATTAGCAGATTGAGTTGCTGGAGCATGTCCAAAGAAGGGCAACAAAGCTGGTGAAGGGTCCAGAGAACAAGTCTTCTGAGGGAACTGGGATTGTTTAGTCTGAAGAAGAGGAGGGTGAGGAGAGACCTTATTGCTCCCTATAACTACCTGAAAGGAGATTGTAGTGAGGTGGGCGTTGGTATCTTCTCCCTAGCATCAGGTGATACAACAAGAGGAAATGGCATAAAATTGTGCCAGAGGAGGTTTAGATTGGATATCCTCAAAGAGAGGTCAGGAATTGGAATAAGTTGCCCAGGCAGGTGGTATAGTCACTGCCCCTGGAGGTGTTCAAGACATGTATAGACGTGGCATTTTGGGACATGGTTTAATAGCCATAGCAGTCTTGAGTTGATGGTTAGACTCAATGTTCTTGGAGTTCTTTTCCAAATGAAAGAACACTACAATTCTATATTATTTTTAAAATTTTTACAATGTTCATTTAATACTATGAATGATGAGATGGTTTCGAGAGGAAAAAAGTCAAGTGAGGCTGGATGAGAGATGCAGATATTTTGTTTACCAATAACAAACAAAAGCCTCTAAAATGGTGAAGCAGGAAGTTAAAAGTTTCCTATAGGATCTGACATAAATGTATGATTTTAATCCATGTGATAAGAAAAAAAACTAGACTCCTGAAAAAAGATGATCTCTTTCCTTTCCTAGGACCATTTGCAGAGCATTTATTATATATAGGACTAGAAACTATAGAAATATGACTATAATAAGCACAACACGTTGTATTTATACTCACTGAGATTTAAACCAGAGAAACAATCTGATGCTGTTACTTTAATACAGAAACAGCAGATACAGTTTGGTTCTCCCTCTGCATTAAGTCAATTGTTGTGATGCTCCTACCTTTCTCACTTAGTAAGGACTAGATGGTCTACAAAAGATGATGTGTCGTGGGTCCCTTTAAAATATGTTCAGTATTCACCGAGATTATAGTAGCAGTCATATTGCAATGAGATTATTTTAATCTCAGAAGTAGAAGCATGACAAGGCAGATTATTTGCATCTTTTCATGGTGGTTAGGGAAAGGAGCTATCTAGCTCAAAATTACTGATTTTTTGGTATTTGTGGTAGTTCTAGAAGGAATTTGGTAGATGCCTAACTCTTGGCTGTTGACAAGAATCCACATAATAAAGTCCTCCCTAAATCTTACTATTCTGATACCTTAGTCCACAGAGAGGACAGCAAAGCAATACACAAAAGGAACTCTGAATGCCCACATGCTGCCTTTTCCCATTATCAAAGAGGGTCTGCTCAGCTTGGCCTATACACATAAGGCAAGGCCTGCAGAAGATAAGGAGATAAGAGGAACACACAGTTGCAGCTAGATTTGCATCACTTTACCTATGGGGAAATGACTTGATGATTCAGGTCAGCGCAATAAAATCTCCTGCTGTTCTGTTCTATCTTTTAGTACTTAAGTTTTTGTTACCATTTCAATTCTGCCTCAGCAGGAAGCTGCTCATGCTGCACATTATTCTTGTGTTAGCCATGATTACAAACATTCACCTCCTGAGTTTTTTTATAAGCAATAATTTACTTTTGAAAATAAAAAGGTAATTTAGATTATTTTTAAACAAAGCCAAGCCCACAAGTATGTGAATAGCAGCAACTATAGCAGAAGGAGATAATTTGTTTTTCTTATCCAGAGCCTCACAGAGTGTCGTTTTTCTTTTTCACATCCCTGTGCTGTTGAAAACACCAGTTTATGGTGCAGCTTATAGGGCTTACAAATGCACTTTCCTTCAGTCTGGTGTGTACTCTCCTGAGGCTCTCACACAATTACAGTAAAAAATAGAAGCATCAATTGCAATCTTTTCACACAGCATGGTATTACTTCTGCTGAGGTTTTAATCTGTCCTGAGACTCCACATATCAGCAGTTTTTCAAAATTAAATTATAAACTGATATTTCATTTGGCCTAAAATTCAGCTTATTTTCCTGTTGTACCAGGAAAGGTTTCCCAGACACTAAAATCAGTGTGGCTCCCAAGCTTGTGGCCAAAGGGACTTGAGATTTAAGGATTTAACATGTACCCAGATCAGTAATTATTGAACCTTGCCAGGGAAGCAGCAAGGGGCTGAAGACCTTCTTCTGCACATAACACTACCACATCACAGATGAAGCAGTAGAAAGCATTACAGTTAGATACAAGACTGTATTACATGGTGGGATATGGGCAAAGAGAATCAGGATAGTAACTGGTGGAAAAAGGTACTGTCTTTGGTATCTTGTCTGAGCTCATTTTTTCAAAGCCATCTTCTGTTTCTCACAAAATCAGTGGGAATTTTACTCTACTTAGAACACCATACAGACTGCTAGAAACAGCATCCATCCCAACCACTGGGAAAATTTGAATTTACACAGATTTGCTTTTAATAAAACAAGTAATTCCTCTTCTACTGAACTGAATACAGATCATCAAATATGTCTTAAAACCATAGTCCAAATGAACCACTATGTAATACAAGTTAATAATAGTGATTTTTAAGCAGAAAAGTCACATCAATATTAATCATAAAAGCTGGAAAAAACCCAACTCTCTATAGCTGATTTTCTCCAAGTCCTTTCCTAAGGTACTCTGTTTTCTGTGTAATTTTCAAAAAGTTTTACAGAGCAACACAGGAAGATTCTGCAGGAGTGACATGATATCTTTTTCTGATACCAAGTATTAGGTTTCTAATTGTTAATAGAGAGATTTTAAAACTCAGGGTTTTTTTGTATGACACAAAAATCAAAGACAAAATTAAGCAAGCTCAAGAACAAAGCATCACCGAATGGATCACACTTTGAAAGAGGAAAAAAAGTCCAAGAGGTTTTAAATAGAAAAAACAACCCTTATTACTTCCTTATCTTCAGCTCAATACCTTTGAAATATTTTTATGTAACCTTATGTCATAAACTGAGTTGAATCTGTAGATGAGTATTCAATACCATGCTGATGTCATGCCAGATTAAAAGTGCTAGCTGAAGCAAAGTATCATGAGGCTTGTAGTTTGGATTGTAACATGAGAGGCTTCTTGTTCCCAGTTGCTGCTTCTGGTTTCTGGAGTTTGGAGCATTGGTCTTTTCTGCTGGGCTGGCTGTGGGGATGGGGGAAACTGTTTTATTGCTGGATTCTGCTGCTGCTTCTGCTGTGCTTTCCTGCAAAACAGCCTAAGGTAACTTTACGTTGTATCACCTTATTAAACTCCCAGGGTTGTTTCTTTTGTGTTACTTTCCCTCTCATCTGTTTGTGATAGAGGGCTTGTGGGAGTGAGCCAGGTTAACACAAAATACCTTGTCAGTAAATTTCACAGAGCTGACAACTGTAAATATCGTTAATTGCATCTGGCCTCCTTCTTGACAGTTCTAACAGGGATGACTCAATTGCAGAATTGCTTATTGTGCAATGCCTGTACATTTAAAAATTATTTACAAAATAATTCCAAGGCTTAAGAGAGAGAGGATTCTACTGTGTGCAGTTCTGGAGCCCCCAGCACAAGAAGGACATGGAACTGTTGGAGAGAGTGCAGAGGAGGGCCACGAAGATGATCAGAGGGCTGGAGCAGCTCTGCTATGAGGACAGGCTGAGAGAGTTGGGGCTTTTCAGCCTGGAGAAGAGAAGGCTTTGAGGACACCTTATAGTAGCCTTCCAGAATCTGAAGGGGGACTACAGGAGGGCTGGGGAGGGACTGTTCACAAGGTCTTGTAATGACAGGATGAGGGGGAATTGGCTTAAGCTGGCAGAGGGGAGACCTAAGCGGGATGTTAGGAGGAAGTTCTTCACAGTGAGGGTGGTGAGACACTGGAATGGGTTGCCTAGGGAGGTTGTGGCTGCTCCCTCCCTGGATGTGTTCAAGGCCAGGCTGGATGAGGCCTTGGGCAACCTGTTCTAGTGGGAGGTCCCTGCCTATGGTGGGGGCTTGGAACTTGATGATCTTTGAGGTCTCTTCCAACCTAAACCATTTATGATTCTATAAGACAACAAATTAACAGATCAAATCCCGTTTCAAACTCTGATCAGTATCTGATATTGCCGGATGAAGAAAAAGCCCTGTTCTTAACTGTCTACCTGTTTATCAGTTACTGCATATGAAGAAAGATATTATTTTTTATATTTAGAGACAATCTTTTTACTTTCTGATGTGTAAGATTTAAATAGCCCTATTGTTAACGTAACTTATAAATTTAATATGAAATCATTTGGTTTACGTAAATAATTAATCTGCAGTATTTGATTGTTGGACACAAACAAAATCTGGATGCTCCCTTTACTCTGAAATCACAGAATGTCTGACACCAGCATGTACAATAGGGGAACAGAAAGCATTATATTATACTAGTGAATGATGTCAAGAACATGCACCAGATGGCATTCACTGATAAACAGAAGTTGGCTGGGGGTGGAGGGAAAGGAGAGGAAAGCAATGACTCTACCTGAGGGTGCTTCTATAGCACTTAACAGAACAGCTGAATGGCCAAGAAGGAGTATTCCATTATACTACTAAATAAACTGTAAAGTTGTAAGATTTTTAATCAAATCTTCCTTGTACATTACAGACAAAATCCTGGACCTTTGGCAATCAAAAGCAAAATGACTATTTTCCTCGCTATGATAAATTTTTTCCTCCATTTCTGTAATGATTTTTCTTTGATAGTACAAAAAACTTTAAGAGTATAATCTTTTACATATCTGACTTTACTCATGAGGTTCTTTGACTACTGATAGAGTATGAGCTTTACATGTATCCAAGTAGCTACATGGTAAAGGTGAGCAGCAGCCTTCTGCAATTAGTGGAAGGCCTCCGAACTGTTTTGATAAATACCAGTTTGATAAACACAAATTTTCTGGAAGAACAGTGTACTTCCTCAGAAAAACCTGTTAGAAACAGAAGTAAATTTTCTGTTTACATCTTTAGTGCTAACACGTATGCATAATGTGTAAATTTTCAATGTGTAAGAGAGGCCCAGTGATATGGTCCTGAATGTACCTCCATATCTAAGTCTTTGTCTTCTTCCACAGTCTTGAGCATCTAAGAAACTCTTCCCTGATCTTTTAGATACTTCGTTCTAAAACACTTCTGCAATGCTTATTCAAGCTCATGAATTTACACTTGTATCAATACTTTAATAAATTTTCATATGTGATATTGCTATAACTTATTTACCCTTATCAAGTTCTCATCTTGCTGTTTATTAGCTCCGTTTGTTATGTCGCATTTAAAATTGGATTGGGAGACATTTGGGGAAGGACTTATTAGCAGGTTGCAATCAGAAGTCTAATTACATCGCTACTGGAGGGTGCTGAGGAAGCCATAGCTGAGTTAACAGATGCACTCATTTTTAATAGGGGAAGTCATGTCATAGTAAATTACAGCTCTATTTTCTAGAATATGGGTGAACTGAAGGACTTGCAGGTAAAAAGTGGTAATAGAACTGAAATTGCAAAGACATGACATATCTGACATACTAAGTGCAGACACTTCATGCTGCTGTTCAGACACTGCAAACTGCTGCAGAATGCAAATAGACTCCAGACATCTTCCACCAGTTACCAACAAAGGAGCAGAAAGGCAGAGTTTCTTGAAAAGGTAAAGTGCTGACAGGAGAAGGTACAAGAGAAAAAAAGGGTTTATTGCTTGGCAATGGTAAAGAATCAGTAGTTTTTTACGGGGGGCAAGATAATTTACCAGCAGAGGCACTAATGGACTAAAAAGCCAAATTTCTGCTTCCTAGAAGAAACAGTTTGCTCTGGCCAAGTGGAAGAATGACAGGAAATATATAGAAGCTAATTAAGATCTTACTAAGCTAAGCAGGAAGCTTACAATGACAAAGGGCCTGGGTCTGTAGGCCCTGAATAAATACATACTATTTGATCTTGTCTGGACTAAATCCCCACACAAAGCAGTGAAAAAAAACCTGAGCAGTCCAAGCTGCAGACAGACACTCTCCATCTGAGTTCACTAAGTGCATGCGCAGTGATAGAGTTGAGACGGAAGATCAATACGGCAGAGCACAGCAGCTGGATTAGGCAACTCTAGCTCAGTACACTGTCTCTCACGGCAGCCAAAGAAGATGCACAAGACAATAGAAAAGCAGGGAAAGTACAGAGTGATAATTTCCTTAGGCATTCTCCCAGCCTCCAACAATTAAGTTCTCTTGAGTCAGATGTAGTTTCCACAAAGTTAGTAAGCATTACAGGTTTTTATTCTGTGAGTTTATGCATCCTCCTCCCTGAACTCACATGAACTTTTAGCCTCCACAGTATCCTGTAGCAGGGACTTCTGCAGCACAACTATGCCCTAAGTAAAGAATCATATTCTCCTCGTTCTGAACCTGCCAGGTTCTCCTTTGAGTTCACACCCCTTAGTTCCCAAAAGCAGCACAAACGATCAATCCTCTGTGCTCAAGGTTTTCCAGGAAACAGTGAGCATGGCAGGTGAGTGTGGAAGCTAAGAACATACAACAGAGAAAGGCCAAACAATACATGCCAGCAGTGCACCACTGGTCACCCATACTACTCAAGACTAAACATGTTCCTTGGCGCAATTTTGGCCATTCTTATACTTTCTAAGCTAATGGTTAGGCAATGACAAGGAGAACATCATGCATTAAGAATTGTTTTTAACCGGCAGCATGGAGAAGGCTCCTCCACATCCAGCTTCCTCCACCTTACCTAGTCGTCCAGCTCTACTCCAGCAGGCCCTCCATTCTCCAATACATGCCATATGCACTCATGCCATACCCCAGGATATGTCCTACTTATGTTCAGTGCTAATAAATAAAACATTATATATATATATATATATTATTCAAAATAACTATTTTACATAAACGATACAGACTAGACACACATTTAGAAGGCTGCATCATTCAGTGTCAGGTCCAGAGAATGGTCTCTAAGCCTAGTTTCATTCAGAAGTGCATATACAGCCTTAGATGCACCTATACTAATAAAATCACACAGGGCCTGGGCTCATGTCATTAAACTCTTTATATGATCCTTAGCATAATTTTGGCCTAGGCCAATGAATACTCACTCAAAAGGAAGCTTAGCAGGGTCTAACCTGAGGAATAGCAAAGGTTGGGAGCTACTGTCAGGAAGCCCCATGGATAGGAACATTTTTGTGTCCTCCTCCATAACATTTGCCGACAGCTGGTCTCATTAACAGGGAATGGTCACTCACTGGTTTTATTTACTAGTATAGATGTTGGTTGGGATTAGCAAGTAAACACCACCTGCACAAATACAACTGTACAAATTTATGTTGCCTTCCAAACACAACCTCCAGTGTAGCAGACTGGAGCACTCGAGTGGAAAGATACACTGATCTTGCTCTTTACTTCCTTTCCCTCTTTCCTAATCAAGCTTGTCAGCTTATACTTCATCTCAGTTCTGACCTCTGGTACAGTCTTCTAATTAGCCATTACACAATGATATTACAAATGGCTAAGTGCAGAGAATATAGCAGAAAAAGAACAGGTACCAGAAAAAAAAAATTTGTAGGAGGCAGCAAAAGTGGCAGCCCGTGCATGTGTACTTTGAATGTTAGTCATAGCCACAGGCTAATTGTAAACAGCTGCCTTAATAAAGAGCTATTCAGAAACAAGGAGGTCACTCATCATCCACATCAGAAGCTATGAAATGGAGACCATTTACCAAACTATCAAGAAATAAAATTAAGAACAGAGGAGCAAAAATAACGCTAATATATAGTATCCTGACAATGCGGCTTCATGAGATTTTATGTGGCGCAAGCAAGGTCTTGCCTAAGAAAGGCAAGGTGATCAGAAGACCTTATGACAGCTTTCCTTTTTGTCTGATGAGAAGAACAGCAGCAGTTTTGTCACTATAGAGTTGTAATATCGGAGAACAGGAAGTCAGTCATCTAATCTCAGCTGTTAAGGCTTTTCAATACAAGGAGCTCTGGGACTGTGGCTCATTCTAATTCACATCAATAGCAACACAGCTGTATGAAGACATATCAATACTAATAGCTTTTCACAGCAGGTATTGCTCTGTGGTAATTTTCCAAGACCACAGTTAGGTAACGGTGTTATATGCACAAGCCTACTGTTACTAAAAACTGATAAATAAACACTTTCCAAACTAAATTTCTGTTCTAGGTTTCTTCTGTTATTGTGTATTGGATTTTTTTTTAATGTATAAACACAGGAAATGTAACATGATGTTTTGTTACAGATGTATCAGAAACATATTTACATCAGGATATGAGGACACATTTTAACTGAAAAGCTAAAGTATAAATTATTGGTCATACACCCCATATCACTTTTCATGCAGACTACAGAGAACTGTTTCCATCTCAGTAAGCAGATCCTACCTACTTACATATGAACAGGGTTGGCCTGAGATTACCTAGTAAATCTGAGTAAACTTCCAATGACTCTAATGACTAACTAAAAAATTAAAACTTGGAAGATGAGCAAACTTTACTATTATCTGACACTGAACTTAAGATGTAAGTTCTTCTGAAAATGAAGAGTCTTGGGAGAAAATTAGGAAATTCAAAAGCTTTGGTATGTCCATTGATTCAACAAAAATGTAATTACTCCATAGGGAAAAGGGCAAGTTAAGGCACATGAGCCAGACTGCTGTGACCTAAATCAAAGAGATACTAAAAACATAATTTGATGAGTTTATAGGAGATTAAATTATAGTAGTCAAATTCTAAAATTAAGTATTGAGTTCATAAAACATAGTATGTGCTACAGAACCTTCAAGTTTTTGTCCCTGTGATTAGGGTTCTGCTAATGGCACAGCACAGAGACAGGTTTGGGTAATACCAAGTTGTAGGAAGTTTCTTCACAGGAATGCAATAGAAACCTGATTTTTAAGTCCCACATTTACTGCCTTAATTCGAAATACAACAATATGTATTCAGAAGTGTCTGAATTTAATTTATTCATATTCTATGAATTCACACAGACCTCCATATGTCAACATATCATTGTCCTTTGTCAGGAACATCTATCCTTGCACAGAAAGAGATAAAAAATGTGACATGTTAAGATCTACACAAAGTAATTCCTAATTACAGGTCAAGCATCAATATTCATTCATATCTACTTAATAAGCTGACTGCATGCTATTCTTTAAAGAGTTTCAAAATTAGTTTCTGCAAGGAACTTGTGTGTCTTAGTTAGAATGCCTCCAGAAAAGAATGTTGAGTATTTCTCAACTTACTGAGCCATTTTCAGAATATCTATAAATTCAAATCTGTAGTCCTAAGTGGACAAGAGCTTCCTTTGTTTCAGTCCTTCTGTTATTGTAAAATACAGGCTGATGAAAACTGAAGAACGTGACTGTCTTTTAGTCAGTAACCCTATAAATCTCGGGAGAAAAGATCTAAATTATATATTCAAATAGCCTGTGGTTTTATCAAAACCTGCAGGAGAAAATGGGCATGTATTCAGCATAGCAGTACTTTATCTGAAGAATGGACCTGTAATTCTACATGTCTCCAGATGGGTATTTGAATTTATGTTCAGAATATAAAAAACATCCAACTGTCTCCTTATGTTATTCTGTTATGATTCACTGTGCTGCCATAAATCTTGCTTAAATATATGGTTGGACAACTCGTAATGGCAGAAATCGGAAGTCTTAGTTTTGCACAGCTATGCACATCTGAGGCCACAGAGGCCTAAGAACAGCAAAATATAGCTCATCTTCTTTTCTTCTGATTCTTCAAGAACACTATAGAGACCAGGGATGCTGAGCAGTCTAGCCCTTAGCAGCAGGAGCTGGGACATGAAGATTAAATTAGAACATTCTGTAATACTGCCAAGTGTCCTGAGTGCATCTACAAAAGCTTTTGCAGTAATAACTGATGGACAAGATGTATCCTACAATTAAATGTTATCTCTGTAGCCTTTTCCAGAACACATCTTCAATGGTTGTGAAAATGTATCTTATACCTTTTTAGTTGGTCTCATCCTTGCTTGGAAAACTACAGTGGTTTTATTAATTTAATTTAATAAAGGATTGTAAGATAAACCATTAAACTATTGAAGAACTAGGAATTCTTCAGTTTACATCTCATACAAAATAGCAGCTTTTTTTGGTGCTGCCAGTCTATATGGGACACATCTA
Organism: Psilopogon haemacephalus; assembly: GCA_013396835.1. Lineage (NCBI taxonomy): Eukaryota > Metazoa > Chordata > Aves > Piciformes > Megalaimidae > Psilopogon > Psilopogon haemacephalus. The sequence goes on along the minus strand of VWZI01008845.1, from coordinate 95,534 downwards.
TTTCAGATTTTCATTTGTCTGTCACTGCTAGTGTTGCTCTTTCCACTGTCACAGTCAATCTGCATGATATCAGCATGTCGCCAATAGAACAGATGTCACTTTATTGTGGTCTTTTTGTTGTGTTTTTTTTTTTTTTTTTTTTTTTTTTTTTTTTTTTTTCCCTATTGTAATTAGTGATCCAGTCTTTCTTGATGTGCTGCAATTTACTTGCAGAAATACAGGCACTCTGATGGGGACAAAGTGATCTAACCTAGAGTGACAGCCAACAGAGTAGCAATAATCTACTAAAATATCTGAAACTGAAAAAATCTCTCTTATTTAAGCAGCCTGAAGGATCAAAGGATATCAAATAGCCTGTCTGTGTCTGAAAAGCACAATTTCTACAACAAAATAGTACTTGGACTTATTAGTGGCTACTCAGATAGCTAGCAGCAGTCATATTGTAAAGATATGTAGGAAGTCAGTACAATGAACTAAGTTGTTCTAAGATTGTTTCAATAATCAGTTTAAAGTTGTTAAAAGCTATATATATATATAGGTATATACATATTTAAACACTAGACCCAGGTCTTACAGTTTTACTTCAATTTGGGTATAAGATGGAGCTTCTTTTAGAGTGCTTGACATTGTGTCAGGTTCTAATAACTCAGTTGCTGGTAGGAAAAGACTCGAAATACCATTTGTAGTTAAAAGCTCTACTTTCAGATACATTGTCTTGTTTATTCATGCAGATAAGTCATTTTACCTTTTGACCTTTCCATTGGACTGAACAAAATAAGTGAAGATGTATTTTAATAGTCCTATTTGACTGAATTGTGACTGCAGCTGAAATTGCTATTGTCTACTGTATTATCCACATTAATTTATTTGTAATACATTTGGCCAAACCATTCAATTTTAGGGATTTAGTTCTTTTTGTTTAGATTTATAGTGAAGTTTAAAAATTAATGAAGTAGAAAATCAAGCTTTCTAGACCATTTTATTCAGATTAAAAAGTACCACAACTGCAATGCTTCATGCAGGCCTATGTTTTACAATGATAAGATTTTTACTTAGCACACTAATGTTCATATGCTTAATTATTCTTTATGGCAAGGAATAACTTAACTGAAAGCTTAAGTGTAAGCTCGTGTTTAAGTGCATTGCTGAAGTAGGGCACCATGCCCAACATTTTCTCCTTGGAATAACAAGACATCTTATGGAATTTTAACGATCTAATAATAAAACAGAGCTTAGGGCCCTTTCAGAGATGCTACATGTCTTCAGTTCTTGATCTCTTTGGGAGCTGAAAGTATCTAAAGCCTGCTGGACTGAGTCCTACCTGCTTAATTCTGACCTTATCCAAAAAGGATTTGTTTTCACTGGTAGTTTCAAAAGCCTGGAGAACTTGTCAGAGCACTTGTGGGAAGCTGGCATTCATTAGTAAAAACAGCATCTCTGTGGGATAGAAGAAATTAGTAGGTTATAAGGAGCTATCACATAAGTTGCAATTAAGAAGAAGTTACAATTAAGCATGACATTGATAGACACAGGGAGAGTAGTGTATCACTCAGAAATTATTAAGAAGTCAAGCAAATGAACAAAGGATCTGAAAAAGCTTTAAAAGGGTAGCCATAGTCAACCAGAGCCTATACTGACAGAATCAATGGCTAAATTCAGAGATTACTCAGGTAAACAGGTAGGTGCCCAGCAGAGAGAACAGCCATACAGGAGAAACGTTGTAGACCCACAAATGAGGAAACAGCAGAGGAACAGACCGCTGTGGTGCTGAACAGAACAGAGGAACTCTGCACTGGGCAGAATATTGCTGCTGCAACTTTCACAGACTCAAACATATGTAAGGGCAGTGCTGACAAAACAATACAAGGTGAATTTGCTGATTCATGGCAATCTGCAAAAAAACCCTGATTCATGAGTGTCTGTGAGAATAACATAACTTTTGGATAAACAGGTAAAACAGTAATAACTGTTGTACTTTCTTTGCTCCCCCAGTTTATGTAATCTTTATGAATTAATTGAATGTCTAGGTTAATGAACCTATTACGTTGCATTATTACTTCCTATGCGAAAAACTATGAACAGTCACATAAACTTTTCAGCTGCTGGTCTTTTTTTTTTTCACGGAAACCATGTACATAAAAACATCAGGCTGACACATTTCAGACTGTTCATGTGCATACCCATGTCTTGCCACTTTAAGAAATTCTGCTTTCAAGTACTATGGTTTGTGCATGATACTTCATTTATTAGGCCTACTTACACACAGAATCAAAATAAGGGTTTATTTTGCATGCAATTCTGTATATATGTATTTTGTATCTACATACATCCAGACACATAGATGGGGCTTTCAAATTCACATGGTGATGCGTACATTATAGGCAACACTGATGAGGCTGCAAGTCCAGGAGGACATCAAGCCAAAGAACCTAAGGACAGTATGTTCCCCGATGCAGAGAACAGGCCTCTTTCTGCTGGTTATCTCTAAGAGGTCAAGATGCCAAATGCACACAGATGAACCTGGTCATAGGCAGGGCAGACAAGCCCACGGGTGCCTCAAGTGCTCCTTTCTGTCAGCTCCTTGCAGCTTCCTTCCCTGCCTATGCTCTCTGGCAGTCTGCTGCTGGGCCACTGGGCCGTATCCACAGGAGCCCACCTTATCTAACACATCTGCTGGCTCTGCTGCGGAACATCAGACCGTATTGCTCATGTCCCGTTACCAGGCTGCATGATGTATCCGCAAATGTTTCATAAAAACAGTGATTTCACCACAGATAACTGGAGATTTCGCCACAGATACCTGAAGTGGGCGATAGCAGTCCCCAGCTCTGGCACTAGCACTGCCGGGCCTGGTGTGATTTGCCCTTGCTGAGTGCACCTCCAGCACCACGACCGAGTTTCCCTAGCGGCCCTTGCGCACACAGAAATCAGGCCCCGCCATGGCCAGCTGTCAGCAAACGCTGAAGCAGCTGCTGCCCCCGGCATCAGTAGTACGAGCATTGAGCTTCACACACAAAAATTGCCGGGGCACACAGGAAAAAGCTGCCACTTGGGAGGTGAAAATCCCTAAAGCTGGCGGGAACCGAGCAGGCCATCACACTCCACCAGCTGGGGCCATGCAGAAACCCGGTTCACCCGCAACCGGAGGAGGCGGAGCAGCAGCGCGTTTTCGCTACTTCCGCGGACACCACTGCAGCTTGTTCCTTGGCGGCCGCCGTACCGGCGTCTGCTCCTGGCGCTACGGGTCGGAGTCGTGAAGGGCGGCGCGCGCTTTTCAACCGCCATGAGCCTGTGGGTGGACAAGTACCGCCCTGGCTCCCTGGGCAAGCTGGACTATCACCGCGACCAGGCGGCACAGCTACGCAACCTGGTGAGGGGGTGTCTGTACCCGCCGGTCGGCTTTCGACGACCTCCTTGGCGGGCTCTGTCCGATGCCGCTGCCGCCTCCAGCCGTAGCGGCCGTCGGCGGGCCCGTCCCTGTAGTGAGGATATTTCGAGACATGTTTTAGTGGGCATGGTGGTGTTTAGTTGACTCTCTTAAAGGTCTCTTCTAGCTTCAGTGATTCTGTGATTTTGTGCTTCAGGGCTCGAGTCGCCGCGAGCCTTAAAGCAGCCTATGCAGGTCTGCAGGGCAAAAGCTTCTCGGCGCAGGCTTTAGCCTGCGGGTGGGCTTCGCTGCCAGGCGTGGCCGGAGGGAAAGTGATGCGCGGGCGTCGTGCCCTGCTCGGGTCTATGGGCGCCTTGCTGAGGAAGAGGCTGTGAAGAATCTGGCAGCTGTGATGTGCACCTGTGCTTCCTGTTGACGTTAGATAAGAACGGTCAGGATGTATGAGAATTGGGCTTAGTCTGTTTAAAGTTAGATGCTTGCTTTTTTTTTTTTTTTTTTTTTTGAGGTGAGCAGCTGGAAGCAAAAGGCAGGAATATGTAAATGGATGTTGAAGGACTGCTTCCGCTGCCGGATTTGTTCACTTCTCTTCACTAGACCATTGGATTGATGCACTTTACCAGCTTTTTGCTTTGTGGCTGTCGAATTTGGTCATATGCTCTCCAGATCATACTTTTTACTCTTTCAAGAAAAAAAATTCCTGACTTAATTTGAATATGGGCAAGGCATTTAAATAAAATATCACAGCATCACAGTATGTAAGTCTTGTAAATGAAACATCCAAAATATGGTGTTCTGTTAGAAATATCACCGCAGGAAAGAAATTCAGCAGTAGTTACTGAGCTGGAAAAGTAATTTCATGTAAACTTGAGTGAGAATGGAAGGATAAATGCTCTCTGCTAAGAGAAATATTGTAGTAGTTTAATAATCCTGTTGCTTTGTGTTCAGGTTCAGTGTGGTGATTTCCCTCATCTGTTGGTGTATGGACCATCAGGAGCTGGAAAAAAGACAAGAATAATGTGTTTGCTACGGGAATTATATGGTGCAGGAGTGGAAAAACTGAGGATTGAGCATCAGAGCATAACGGTAAAAACATTTTATTTCCCATCTGCTCCCAGGTGATGTGAATATTTATATACTGACACATTTCTGTTTTGGTCCCTCTATTTGAGTCTTAAATGTTTGGGTTTTTTTTCCTCTCAATATTTTGAAGATCCTTTAATCAGACTAATTTGTTTGCATGAACAAGTACTTCTGCCAGATGTTCTAGTTCCGTAGGACTTCATGAGCGAGAGAATATGGGCATAATTTTGTCTTCTCTGGCTGGCTGGTTTCTTTTTTTGTTTGTTTTAGAGGTCAATTTGGACAGTAGCATGTGTTGTGATAGACTAAGTCTCAATTAGATGTATACAACTTGATTTGTAAAATAGCCTGCATTTTAAAAATTATTAGCACTACTTTTTGCATATATTCAAGTTATAACTTTTTTTAGTGACAATTTCAGCATTAGCAAAAATCAACTTCAATTATATGTACCTAGGCCTTAGGCATTTAATTGTTTATTATTAAAAGTTTGTGTTGTCCTTTCAAAATACTTGTTATGGAAGGCTTAACTAGCAAGGACTTTCCAAGCTTTATTGATAAGTTAGGTTATTTAATGCTTGCTTTTTAATTCTTGGTAGTGGAACAAAATAATATTTTGGATTGGATGAGAGAAATATAGGATATACTTGACTGTTCAAACCCAAAGTCAATTATGATATAAACACTAGTGTTTGCTTTAAATCCTTTGCCAAGAGGAGTAAACAGCCTCTCCAGACTTGCAAAGATTTTTTTTTTCTCCAAAGCTTTTCTTTGGAGAGACAAAGTGTCACTTATTTTGAGTGGCTAACTCCAATTGTAAGATTTCTTATTACAAAACCTCAGGAACTGGAATGTGCAGTAAAATATGTACTATGTCTTGCTATAATAATAATGACTGTTTTTATGACCTGAACGGTATGTTGGTGTTCCTCCTTTGTAGATGGAGTTTGTGGTAGGAGATGAACAGGTCCAGTGTCACAGCAGTTGTTGTGAGACTAGTTTTCCTGTAACCAAGACAGTTATAATCTGCACAATGTGTTTTTTGTCAGATTTTTAGAATACATTTTTTTAAATGTAATATGCTTACTTTCTACGTAGGCACCTTCTAAAAAGAAAATTGAAATTAGCACCATTGCAAGTAATTATCATCTTGAAGTTAACCCAAGGTAAGTGTACCATAAAAGTGTGCCACTTCAAACATAAGCCACAAGTGGTTTCAACCTGGACATATAAGGTCCTGATTTCCCAATTTATTTCCTGAGCAAATCACGTTATGGTCTATGGATTTGAATTGCAAATGAGAATAGGGAGAGGATTTTTTTAATTGAACAGCTGTAAATGAACAAAAAATTGGAGTGCCATGTACTAAAGGCAGTAATGTTCTGTTTAGCCACATGAGCATGCTGGTATCGAGGACTAGGTAACAGCAACATTTCTGGATTGATATGTTCAACCATTTAAGCTGAAATAGAGAACTTTTAGTTCTCTCCATACCATTAATTCTCTCACAAATACAAAAATAAAGTGATTTGAAAGTAAGCAAGGTTTTCCCAGTAACACTTAAATGAAAAAGTTTAGAGCATGGGAAATAACACCACCACAAAATACAAGGAATCCTGTCATGAGTGAGGTCAGATGTTGATTTAAATGACAGAAACTCTAATGGTGTACTGTTATGTCTTCTTTGACAGTTATGAAATTGCTGGTGATAATTCAGTGACCCAGAGTAAATATTTGTATTTGCCTGACACCCTTTATTATTGCTTTAAAAAAAATCACAGGGGAATAAATGTCATTGTGCACTGGAAGGCTTTGGTTATGTTGGCTTTTTCTGGGTTGCAATTACAAGACAAAGTTAGTCTCTGTATTGATTAGTGAATATTTGCTGATATTTTAATAAAGACACAGATAACTAAAGCTGAGAGTTTCATTGGCACGTCTGAATGTGTTATTTTGGTGATACAAAATGTGTGACCATTCAGTCTTCTGGTCTGATAGCCTAATGCTAGTAATGCTTCTTCTATTTACTCTCTAGAGTATTTTTTATCTTGAAACATTAAAGAACATACCTTAAGAATTCTGAAGTGTATGCGATGGCTTAGTGCAAGGACTAAACTCCTCCACTCCCTCTCTCATCTCCCCATCTTATCTCTCCTCTTTCCTTACCAGGAGATAGGGATGGGAAAAATAAAGGCAAGAGGGAGAGTTTTCAGTTGATTTACAGGGCATATATTTCTCCTGTGCTACAAAGGTATCAGATTACATCAGTATACATAGTGAACAGAAGAAAAGTGGAAAGGAATGCCTGTCTGAATTCTGTAACAGGGAAAAACACAATTGCCTGTTGGGGCACCATTGGCTGGAAGAGCCAGAGGGTGATCAGTCCCTCCTTTTTTAGGGTCATATGTATATTATGTGGTTCAAAGCACTACCTTCGAGAACTGTGATGCTGGTTATTGTATGTAATAGTAGTGCTGTGTTTTGATTAAGAATTAATATATTGATTCCTAGGCTTTAAGTGATCAACCAAATGTCATGTTAATGTCTGATCAGAGCATGAATCTGCATGTGCTGTGCTACAATTTGAAGTTTGATCAAATTGTTATACTGCGAAACTGTAGAATCAGAATTGTTCAGGTTGGAAAAGCCCTTTAAATTCAAGCCCAGCTGCTAACCTAGCACTGCCAAGTCCACCAATAAACCATGTCCCTAAGTGCTACATCTGCATGTCTTAAATACCTCCATGTTGTACATCCTAAGTAACATGGAACACAGCAAATGGGTAATGAAAGGAGATTTAATTTCTGGGAAGGACTCTGCAGACATTGAATTTGTATGGAAACTTATTAGATAGAAATGTGCATTTCCTCCCAAAGGAGGATATTGTCCAAATTCCAAAGTGTTACCTGCTGGCCATTTGACTAGCTTGGATAGATGCTTTCAAATGGGTTTTTCTGAGTAAGTGGGTAGTGAAAGAAAAAGGAACAGTAAAATTAAGTAATTGTGTGTGACTGCCTTTGTTCGTTGTTTTCCTGGAATGTTTAGTGTGGACACTATCAAGAATAATCTTCCACTGTGAAATAATGAGTTCTCTGTTATTGCAGAGAATAATTTAAGGATAATGTATCTTTAACTACTATGAAACTATTTTAAAACCTGACCTAGCTCATAAATAGAACCGATTTGTTTCATTTTGCTACTTTTTTTGTTGTATTGTAATCTGAGGTCTGCTCCCTTGCTGAAGGAAAGATTTCCACAGTCAAAGTCAATGTAGCCTACTCAGCAGACTGTGAACTGTGTAGCTAATAAAATTTTGTCTGATCTGCTGATTTCTCCTTGGCAAGAATTGGGAAAGTCTGGTTGAGTGGTGACTGCAGCAAGTCAAACAAATGTATTTTTCAATTGCTTGCCAGTGAAGTAGTGCAAAGCTAATGCTGCCTCTGTGAAGGGATAGGCTGGATGCTAAAGAGCATGGGGTTTTCTCCCTCTGTTTTCCGCATATTCAATCAGTCCCCAGTGGTTATTAAATGTGAGTCAAGCTAGCTGAGCTACTAACCTGAGGACTGAGAAAGCTGTGCAGTGTTGCTCCAGAGTATAGTGAGAAGAGGCAGGAAGGAAACCTAGTATTTCATTGTTTTCCTGCCTTATAAGAGGAAAAAGTTAACTAACTCTGCTGTGATAGTATCAGAGTGTCAGTCTCTTCCTACTAGTTCTAACTTCACTGTCTTACAAATGTACTGGGTTTGGCTGAGCTGGAGTTAATTCTTCTTGGAGCATCTTTCTAGTGCTTGCGTTTTTGCAGTGCTGTAGCTGGGTGCTGATAACACACCACTGTTTTGGCTGCTGCTGAACAGAGCATCCAGGATGCACTTTTCCAACATTTCCCCACCCCAAGAGTGTGCTGAGGGGTGGGCAAGATCTTAGGAGGGGACACAGCTGACCCAAACTGGCCAAAGGAGTAATCTGTGCCATATAGGGTCAGCTCAGATATAAGAACTAAGTGAAAGAAGGAAGTGGAGACACATTCGTCAATAGCGCCTGTCCTTCAGAGAGACTGCTACGCATATTAGAGCCCTGCTTCCTAAGACCAACCACTGTCTGCTGATGGGAAATAGAGGATAACATCTCTCCTTGCATTTGCTTTCTACATGTGGCCGTTTGCTTGTGCTTGTTATTATTACTAAATTGCTTCTATCTTGTTACTGGGTTTTGTTGTATTTTCCCCTCTCCCTTGTCCATCTAAGAAGGGGAGTGCCAGAACAGCTTTGGTGGACATTTGGCTCCCAGCCAGGGCCAAACCACTAAAATTACTTGCATAGATTGTTCGTAGGGTATCTAATTTTCATGGGGGAAAAAAATGCATTTACATCAGTCCTTTGATTTCTTATTATTATTATGTGGTTAGACTTAATTTTTCTTTCCATAATGGGTAGAAATGTTAACATTACATGCCTTTGCCTGCATTAAAAGTAACTGAAGTTTAGATATCTCAATCCGGAAGAAAAAACTCTGTAGAGTTTAATGAGTTAATAAAATGTTTGACAATGTTTTCACTGCATCCCAATACAGTGCTACAAATCCAGCTTTGCCAGCGTAAGCTTTATTTTTTTATTGTTGGGAAGGTAAGTTTCAATAAAGTATCGATTTTCATCTGAATTCTGATTTCAACAGCTGCCAAATTCTTACTGTTTAGTCAGTTGACCAAGGGGTTATTTAGAAGGATATGTATTTATATGCAACATAAATTTTTAAAACAAATTTTATTCAAACTTCTGGTACAGTGATGCAGGAAACAATGACCGTGTAGTAATTCAGGAACTCTTGAAGACAGTAGCACAATCTCAACAGCTTGAGACGAGTACTCAACGAGATTTTAAAGGTGAGTAAAACCAGTTAAAATGGAAGTACCTTTGAAATTTGTTTGTACATGTATGCGTGTGAGGGCATACGTGAGCCTTTCCCAAATAAACCTCCTGTTTTTCTTCCATTGTGGAAATATCTTGAGTGGTTAGATACTCAGTATGAGGTTGTCTCTTGTGTTGGTTTCTTAGGAGGACTGGGTATAGTTGAATGTGTCTTGGCAAAGGGAGCTTGGATTCCTGCTGTCATTTTCCCCAGTCTGCCACTGAAATGCTCTGTAACTTAGTTTAATGATCTACAGTAGCAGCCGAGTAGCAGCTACTGAGTCTTAATACTGAGCAGAGGGGCAGGGTTACCTTATGGCAAATGATACTGTATAAGGTAGGTGTTATCTGCTTACTCGTAGCATTTTGAGACGTGAGCTCTCTTAGGCAGAAAGTTTAGAAGTATTTTATCTGTATAGCATGGAAGACCAGTGCGTAAGAAATTAAGAAGGCTTTTATGTTGCCACAGCTAGCTTACTTTTCCTCCCTGTGATTAAACTGCAAGCAAAAGCAAAACTGTGTAGCAAGTGATTGAAGGATAGAGGGGAAACTCAACACACTAGAGCAGAAATTAGCTGAAAATGGTTATGGACTTAGTGCTCTGCCTCATTTTCCTCACTGTTCTCAGGAAAGACTATTTCACCTAAGTTGCTAGACACTGATTTGCTCTACCAGTTCTTGATGCATGTATCTTTATAGCTGCAGTCATACCATGCACCTTGAAGTATCTGGTAAGCTGCCTGATCTTCGTCAGCTGCACATATAACCAGCAGAGAAGTGGAAAAAGAGCAATGGGCTAATGTGCCTCCAGAACCATTCAGAGTACTGAAAAGAGCCATCTATGAGTTGCCTGTGGAGGAACCTGCAGGAAGTAGCTGGTTAGGTTAACTGCTTCATATTGGGTGCCTCCTGATGGTTCTGAAGTGTTTTATAAATAAGCTTTTGTTTTTTTTCTTTGAAAAGACTCTGGGAAGATGCTGTGGCTATAGTAACAAGGCAGATTTCTACTTTTTTTTTTTTTAAAGACATTGGCTTTTAAATTAAAAAAATGCATTGAGAGGAATCCTAAAGAAATTTTTGCTATGTCCTTATGCCATAAATTCTTTTTTAATTTTTCACTTAAATTCCTTTAAAGAGTTACTGTACTAATTATCGGAGCAGAAGCTTTTACCTAGCTGGATTATTCTTTGGCACTGAAGTGTTGCAGCCCCTACTCTGAAGAAATTACTTTCAAGGAAATGAACATAAAGGGTAAAGGAACAGAGATTATACTGTCAAAAAGGCATGCAGGTTGTCTTAATCTTTGTTTTCCTGCCTGTGGAACCATGCTGCTTTATACTGTTTGTATAATTTATTTTGATATTATTTCCTGTATGTCGATGTGTTAATTTTCTTGGAAAGATTTGATATTAATAAAGAAACCCACTATTTTTAATCCTTTTCAGTGGTGCTGTTAACAGAAGTGGACAAACTCACTAAAGATGCTCAGCATGCTTTGCGAAGAACAATGGAGAAGTACATGGCAACCTGCAGGCTGATCCTGTGCTGCAACTCGATGTCAAAAATTATAGGACCTATTCAAAGCAGATGCCTGGCTGTACGAGTGCCTGCTCCCAGCACTGAAGATGTATGTTGAAACAGAAGCAAAAAGAAGTTATTTAAAACTTCTTAATAGATAAGTTCATGCTGTGGACTTAGGAAATACTCCCTTTCCAAAAAGGGACCTAGTTTCCGTTTGTGGTGGGTAACTTGTCAAGTATGTCTTCTGAAAGACTGGTTCATCAGTGGAACAGGAGAATCTGTAGGTGCTAAACTGTTTGCTAGGTGCTAAACTGTTTGCTAAGTGTTGCACTTCCTGCTGTTTTCTGTCTAGGTCTGCCAAGTCTTGTCCAGTGTGTGTAGAAAAGAAGGCCTGACTCTTCCTCAGGAGCTGGCTCAAAGGATTGCAGAGAAATCTGGCAGGAATCTTCGGAAAGCACTACTTATGTGTGAGTCCTGCAGAGTACAACAGTAAGTCATTGCTAAAAATTAATGTAAATTATACTCTCAGGCACATAAACTTACTTCTGAAGCCTTGTTAGAATAGGACAGTGAGATTCAATTATTAAAAAAGGTATTACTGTTATTATATAGGTATCCTTTTACCGCTGATCAAGACATTCCTGAGATGGACTGGGAGGTTTATCTGAGGGAAACTGCAAATGCTATTGTTGGTCAACAGACACCACAAAGGTAAGTGAATATAGTTACTTACAGGTATAAATTATGGTTTTGATGTGCTCTCAAACCTAAAAAAAATAAAAAACAACAAAGCAAAAACCACCAACAAAAAATGTATGTAAAAATGTGGCATCTTCACTTTGGTTATGTGAGATTTTCTGGCATTTCTGCTGTGGCTGGTACTGTGTTGCTAGCTAGAGAAAGTGACCTTTAAAATTTTCAGAGGAGGCCGAATGAGCTTTATGAACTGAAACAAATGTTTGGTTGTTTGGGGTGGCTTTTTTTTTTTTGTTGTTGTTTTTTGTTTTTTGTTTTGTTTTCCCTATTGAAGTTTGCAGTAAAAAAAAATTACTTTAAGCTTAGCTGCATGTTGTGCTGGGATGTGTGTTTTTTGTTGTTGGATTTTTTTTTTCCTTTGGTTGATTTTTTTTTTTTTTTTTTGTGGGGAGAGTGGTTTTGGGGTTTATTTTGTTTAAAGTTACTGTTTCTCCCATCTTTAGCATAATGCACCTTTGTAAAAGAACTGGAAATGAGAAATCATCACATTTTTAAAGCATGTTAGGATTCATATACACAGCCTGATCTTCTTAGTCTGTTCCATATACTACATTAAATATCACTTATGTTCTTTACTTAGCTTAAATGCTTGTAGCCCCCGATCTCCTGATAGCAAAAGCTGAGAACTGGTAACTGCCTTTCTTTCTGCCACCTAACTGTCTTACTCTCTCTTATACATCATGAAATAGAAAGCCAGCATAAATTAGTCTTGTGGTTATAATCAGTTTTGTGCTGTCTTTTCTCACTAATCTTAAGCATGAATAATAATTTAGATATAGAGAGAAATTAAAGGGAGACAAGCCTGAGACAAATTATAATAGCCTTGCAGCTTCGAGTTTAACTTAGACCATTGTAACTAGAGTATATATAGCTTACCTTACTGTTGTGAATAAAAGATGATATGCAACATTTGAACTGAAACTGCCCTGTGCAGTGGTTTTGGATTTAAAATAGCCCACAAAACCAAACACAAAAAATGCTTTGCTTGGGTTGACTGCTTTTCCTGGAGCATCTTTCACACATAGCAAAAATACACCAGTATGCTTGGGGAACATACTTCTGATATGAGCTGCAACTTGGAGAGGAACCTGGGGGTTCTGGCTGACAGTCTGTTACATGTGAGTCAGCAGAGTGCCCAGGTGGCCAAGAAAGAAAATAGCATCCTGGCTTGTATTAGAAACACTGTGGCCAGCAGGAACAGGGAGGTGAACATCGCACTGTACTTGGCACTGGTGAGGCCACACCTCGAGTGTGCTTTCAGTTCTGGGCCCCTCACTACTGGAAGGACATTGAGGCTTTGGAGTGTGTCCAAAGAAGGGCAACAAGGCTTATGAAGGGCCTGGAGCACATGGCCTACAGGGAGCATCTGAGGGAACTGGGGTTGTTCAGTCTGGAGAAGAGGAGGATGAGGAGAAAGCTCATTGCTCTCTACAACGGCTTGAAGGGCAGTTGGAGTGAGGAGGGGGCAGCTGCTTTCCCTCTAGTCCTGTTGCCACCAAGGAGATGGTTTCAATCCACACCAGGAGAGGTTCAGGCTGGATGCTAGGAAATAATTCTTCTCAGAGAGGGTTATCAGATATTGGAATGGTTTGCCCAGGGCAGTGGTGGAGTTGCCATCCTTGGAGATGTTAAAGCAGTTTATGGACTTGGTGTTTAGGGACATGCTTTAGGATTGACTCTAAACTGGGTTGAAGGTTGGACTGGATGATCTTTGAGATCTCTTCCAACCAGATGTTTTCTGTGATTCTGATATTGCATGGTATCTTTCAAACAGGCTTCTAGAAGTCCGCGGACGGCTTTATGAACTCCTGACACACTGCATTCCACCTGAGATTATAATGAAGGTAATTCAGCTACTTAGCTCTTAGTGTGTTATAAACAATAATCCTACGACATTCTGATTTTAACTTTTAAAAAACCACACCAAAACATTCCACATCATCCCAATATTGATGAATAGCCATGTCTTTTCCAAACAGATGTGAATGATTGGAAGGTGCTGTTGTGCTTCATTCACTAATGTAACCGAAATAGTCCAGGTTATGGTTCTGAAGCAATAAAGATCTTTTTCCTACAAATAATGATAGTGTTCACTTTTTGTGATCATCAGTTGAAATAGTGGACTGTTTACTTAGGTTCATGAGTAAGTATGAGGGCATAAGGGGTTTGAGTTGTGTTGAGATTTTGGGGGTCAGAAAGATTCTGTTCTCTAATTCAGAAAATGTAAATGTCTGGTTTTGTTGCGATGCTTTTTTATTTACACCCTTCAATAGTTTACTAATATTTGTTCTATGGTACAGAACAGCAGCTTCATAACTGAGTAAAAGCAACAGAGAGGGTCCCTCTGAAGACTAGTCAAGCCAGTTTCTGTACTGAAGCCTAGACATTTTATGGGCTAATATTGATGTAGTTTGTTTGTTTTCTTTTGTAGATGTTTTGTTGTTTAAAAAGTTCAAAATTTGCTGTGTACTAGTGGAGAGGTTTGCTGAAAGATGGCAGGCCAGAAGACCTCTTCAAAGGCATCTTGGAAGGGGAAAAAAGAAGGCAAATGGGACATGTGTGTGGGGGTTTTTGGTTGTTGTTTTTGTTTGGGTTGTTTTGGTTTTTTTTTTTCCTAATTTGGTCAGGATGAAAGGATGCTGACAACAGTGAGAGCAGAATAAAAATCAAAGCTAATGTTTGCAACTTCCTGTAGGTGACTTTGCCATCTGACATAATTACAAGATAGTTTCTTTTCACTTCAATAGATTTCTCGTTTCTGATAATTCTGGTAGTTAGACCAAAAGATCAATTAGTTTAACCCTCTCTTCTCTTGGTAGACAGTGCATTGGTAGACTAATGACTTCTGAATTGCCCTGTTTGAGGACTCTTATTGTTAGGCCAGAGGTGAGTGTTCTCTACCCACTCCCTCTTCATAAAGTTGCAATGGTCTAAAAGTACTTCTCACTTAATCCTAGATGTTGCAATAGAGATGGATTTGGAATCTGCTGTCTCAGATCTAAAATAATGCACTTCTGTGATTTTGTGATGACTGAGGTATTGTTATAAATCACCTCTTCTGTGCCTGTGCATAAATATGTACGTAATCAGATATACTTACCAAGAAAAGGGCATATTCAAAATTTATTTATTTATGTTGTTTCTCTTTGTGCTTGATGATGTCGAGATAGGTAGTAAGTGATTTTAATATACTTGTTATCTTGGTAAAAATTCTTCCCTGGGCCAACATACCTGCACACAGTAGATGTTATAGTACTTGCGGATGAGTTTAATTTATTTTCTTTAGTAAGGCATAAGTAGTTCCGGTATATATTTTTTTTTTCTTCCATGTAAAAACACAGTAGATAACATCCATGTTGACACACAGAATTTTAATCTGAAAGCCCTGAAGAGACATTTTTTCATGAATCTAGTTCTGTCAAGGAGACAGTGTAAGGATTCTTGAGTGTCCTTTTCTGTTGGATTCTTGAGTGAACTATTTGTGGCAAGGCACTACAAACTCCCTTCCACCCCTCCATCAGTGGAGGTTCGAATGGGGAAAGAAGAAGGTGTGAAACTTCTTTCTCCCACCTCATGGGCTTGAGGGGGGAACAGCAAAAGGTGCCCTTTTCCACAGGTGTACTGACTTGTGGGAAAGCCTGCGCTAGACTCTGGGCTGGTGATTGGCTGGATTCTTCATGCCCAGTATATGTATGGGACTGGCCACATTGAGAAAGCATGCACAGTTCCTTCTTTTGCACTATTCTGTGCAGTTCACTCTGCAAGCCCCCAAGTCCATTAGGTCCATTGGAGAGAGAGCTGCCAGCAACACCTGGACCTGGCTTCTCCTCAGACCACTGTATCCTGGCTTCCTGCTGGAAGGACCCCGCCTCTATTGTAACCTGACGCTGTTCGTAGGAACATGCCAGCAGTTTGGCCTTTTCCTTGTGCTGCTAAGGCAATGCCTCTCCACGATCTTTGCCGTGTGGAAGCAGTGTCTGAGACACTTTTGACTTTGCTACATGAATCCACAACTAGATTATAGCTTGCAGTTTCAGAGGCTGCCACAGAGATCTAGCAGTGACCATCTCCAAAATCCTAATCTGCCTTAGTGAGTAAATCGGACTTTCCCTAGGCTCTCTGCCCAGTGTGATATACAAGTGGGGTAAAGCTGTCTTGTACCTTAGCCTTTTCCATTTTCTGACTTGCCTAAATTACTAAAATTGCCCATAGGCATCCTTGTGAAGATTCCCAACCGAGTTAGAACCTGTAAATAAAATTTAAGTAGTTTAGTTTATAGTTTGTGGGCATGGCTTTTCAGGGGAAAAAAGAATATAATTCCTGCCTTGTCAAATTGATCCCCAACCAAATTATTATGGCCTAGCGAGCACAGTAGTTCTCTTGTGGAATTTCTTCATGAAAAGGGATGTATAATCACAGCAGTTGATTTAGTTTGTGCTCAGGAAAACTGTTAAGACCCACAGGAAATTAGCTGAAAATTCTGAGTCTGATTTGTGAGTCTACAGCTGAATATTGTGGTGTGGTTATGGGTTTGGTGGTGGCTCATACACAGGTTGAATTTGAAATTTAAGAG
>VWZI01008845.1:42382-79227 GCA_013396835.1 Psilopogon haemacephalus | reverse complement strand
CCCCCCGCCCCCGTCTTTGCCTCTGTATATGAACTGAGCGATGTGGAACTGGGGAGAGAGGGAGAGACTTTTTAGCTAGATAATGCTGGGAAGGGAACTCCAATAATTGTGTGAAAGACACACCTTTGTTTTTGCAAAGGACTCTGTAGCGTCTGCCCTCAAGCCGCAGAAATCTTAAAATAATCTGGTAAAAAGTCCAAATCCAAACCAGAGAGACATTTTCTTGTGGTGAGCGGCAAAGAGAGCTGTGGTGAGGAGGACGCTATTGAACAGAAAAGTGTGCAGCTGGTGGCTAAAACTGAGGTTGCGTGCAGCAGAGGTGCCAAGCACGGTGCCATGACCACTACCACAATTAGCAGGCATTATACAGATACTCAGCTGAGTGACTTGCAAATTAAATATGTGAGGGAGCCAGGTGACATTTATTTAGTCTTCCATGCTGGAGGAGATGAAGTCTTGGACTCGGAAGAAGCAGCTGGGGCCTGGGGAGATGATGCGGGAACATTCTGGGGAAGTGGCTTCTGGATGGCTTACGGGGGGAATTGACTGCATTAGAGGTCACCAGCTCCTCTGAGCTGACCAGGGCACTTCGTAGGCTTGCCTGTGTGCAGGCAATATACGGTAAGGGGAAATAACAACTGCCCTTTAAGCGTGCCTGTCAACCCAGAGAAACGCCCAGGAGCATAAATCCTTGTCCCAAGCCAAATCACTATTGGTCATAGATTGGCTGTTTTCATCAATATTTAGGTTATCCTAAATTTAGGAAGAAATTAGGAGAAATTTAGGTTATCCTCTTAAAATAATTTGGAAAACAATGTATTTGTTATTATTTTTTTTCCTTTTCTAGGGCCTTCTGACAGAACTTTTACATAACTGTGATGGCCAGCTGAAAGGAGAAGTTGCACAGATGGCAGCCTTCTATGAACACCGCTTGCAACTGGGCAGCAAAGCCATTTATCATCTGGAAGCATTTGTTGCAAAATTTATGGCAATTTACAAGAAGTTTATGGAGGATGGACTAGATGACATGATATTTTAACTCCAGTGCCCGAAGTCATACACAGAATATTCTGTCATGATGCCAGTAATGTTGCAAATGTTGTCTACTTCTCCATGCTGCATTGCATCTGAGTCCGCTTCAGGGTCAAATATTGTACTTTGCAATTTCTATAAAAGATAGCAAAACTGAAGAACAATGTCTGTTTGGTTTTAGAAACCAGATGGATTGTTTCGAGAGCTACAGATTCCCTTTTAGATCCATACAATATACTTTAGCCTTTTAAAATGAGAAGTTGCTTTGGAAGACATGTAAGATAGTAGTCACTTCGCAGTATTTGCGAGCTGATATTAAGAAGTGGATTCTGCATGCTTGCTTTTTGGGGAAGGATGGAAACAAAAGATAAAGGGCAGAATTAGAACAAAATAAATGCTGAATTAGTGCTTTATACTGCCTGTGACTAGCCAGGTGAGTGCATTAATTTGTTTTGTGGGATATATCCCTCCATTGTAAGCCTAAAGGGAGCCACTGAAGTTTAGCAAAGCCAAACAAACAAAATAAGATAAACTAAAACCCCGCAATTAAAAAAACCAACTGATACCACCCATGACATTTTATGCTGTAGGTCTTTCACATTATGCCTATGTATTATGGTATCCTGAAAAGGAATTAATTCATGCCTTTTGGTACTTCAGTTTGCTAATTTAGTCTATTGCTAGTTTGTATATGAAGTGAATTAAGTTCTGTTTCTCATGGCTGTCTCCCTCCTTTTATTTTTTTTTTTAACAAGAAAGTGGTTAATACTGTGGTGTTTTTGGTTTTGGTTTTTTTTGGAGCTAGTTTTGCATAACAACAATTATTTGGAAGCTGGGACTATTCCTCTAGTAATTGATAAATAATCTCACTACTTTTTTACTGACTTTTATCCCCTTTAAAATGCCCCAAAAGTAGCATGATTTCTTAAAGGTGGTGTCACTGCCATTCTCTGGAACTTGTGTGGTGTTAATGTGCAGTTTGCCTTCAGATCTGTTCTCAATAAGGTGGTGCTGGCCTGCCTCATACTGAACCAGTCTCCTCAAATCTCAAGAAGTGTAGAAGGTATTCAGGGTGGGAGGGACTTTTTTTGTTTGTTTGGGTTTTTTTTTGGAGGGGGCATGGTTTTGGTTTCTTTTCTTCCATCTGGTTTTGTCACCCAAATCCTCAGCACAAATAGCTTGTCAGTGTGTCTTGACTGAGAGCCTGAAAAACCTTGAAATTAGTCATTGATAGTGGAAAAGAGTACTTAAATCCATTATAAGAAAAAGCGCAATAGTGGTAGAGGGATTATAATTATTGCCTGTGCAAATTGCCCTCTTTCAAGAGCCTAGTCTTAGCTACTGATCTTTAACAGCTGAACAGACTTTGCTACAAGAATAGTGTGTGATAAAGCAAAAGTCAGCTCAGAGGATGAGGAAACATTAATACTCACCTCTCCCATCTCCACAAAAAAACACCCAAAATCACCCCACTACTGTGGAAGCGAAGAATCTCTGTAGGGGTTTTGTGGAATACAATTAAAAGCCCAGGAATGGTATTGATGTGGAGTAGAGAGGCAGAAGCAGGATCATAACTGTGTCAGTTGGAGGATGCAGAGGAGGAAGCTGGCTGTTTCAAAAGAAAGCAGCTTTGGCTAGGAGACTGAAATCCCTACATAAATCTAAGTCTGCAGGTGTTCTTGTTGCCTTTTCTTGTAGCTTTGTTTTTATCATGTTCTGCCTGGGATGATTCAAGAGTAGTCAACGATGGAAAAATATGATAATAATCAGGGATTGCTAACAGGGAAATAGCTGTGACTGTTCCCAAAAGCCAGAATTTTCTCTTGCTGCTCCTGCCTCTGTCTCCCACAGCCTAGAACACAGAAATTTAAACGCACAGGCGCTGAATCTCAAGCCTCTGCACCCGTGTTTCCTTCCTGCAGGAATTTTAAAGGCAAGTCTTGCCTTAAATGATCGGTAAGTTGTGCCTTTTGGGAACATATTAGAGGCTGATAGCCACCATGAGTAGTGCTTCTCTTCACTTCTGGGTCGCTCTAGTGGTTGCTTAGGGGCAGTGTGGTGTGCAACTGTTGTGCCTGAGGAAGCAGGGACAAGTAACCCTCATCTCTCATACTGTGCACTGATAAATTGGAGTGGTGGGAATGTGTGAGCTGGTGGTTGTCAGAAATGGGCTTTGTCATTCCACCCATGAGGCTTACTCATAAGCCTTTCACAGTCAGAACTGTAGCCTGGCAAGCAAAGGTCTGTGATGGGCATGGCTTTATGCAGCATGCATGCATACAATTGAGCAACAGTGCAGTACTGGATCTACGTTGAACACTGCACACCTGATTCACAGGTCAAGTGGGAGAGGCAGAGCAGATAAAGTTTTAAACACTGAGTAGCACAGGACCAACCTCTAGATGATCCATTTCTTCAGCTGATTTCATCTCCTAAGACCTGCTTAGAAGTGCTTCTGAAAAGCACGCTGAGAAGATTACCCTTGCTTTCATCCAGCATCACCTCCTGCCAGTTCCAAACGAAAACTCTAAGCTGCTCCTACCCAGGTGGGCTTTACACTTTACGCATTGAACAACTCTAAGAGGTTGCAGAGGAGTTGGCTTCATGCTAGCATGGAAAATCAGAGGTGAAGCTGTTTTTAAAAAAGTGACCAAACACCTAAAGACAGCAATCACTTGTTAAATCTTGCCCTGCTCTCTGAAGACTAACTGTGCAAAGCTCGAGTGACACACTCAGGCTTTATTCCCCACTTCTGATGTCCAGATGTTAATTCCAGTGGGAAAAGTTATTTTAAAAATCACTTCATTCTTAGACATGCATAATAGCCTACTCTGCTTGAGCACTGTCTGAGTGGGAGATGATTTTTACAATGTGTTTTGTTAAATTCATATGAGAAATGCTGACATAAGGAATGTCCCCTTCTCTACCAAAAAAGTACCCTGATGATTGCATACTAGGAGGTAAGATAGATGAGAAATTGTCACAAATTTTCCTGCAAATGTAGGGAATTCAAGGTTATCACAGTTAACAGCTATTCTTTTATAGCAATAATTTGTCTTGTTGGGAAGAGCTTTGCTATGCCTGAGCAGCCTTTAATCCTTGCTTAACATATTTTGCCTTTGCTAACAATTAGGGCTGTATGAATTTGTTGCAATAAATGGCTGAAAAACCAAAGCCCAGAGTTGTAGTCTGCTGAACAAAAGTTGATGTGACAGTAAAGTGTGCTTCTGTTTCCTGAAGGCTAAAATACTTCTCTTGATCCTCATATTTCATAAGGAGGGAAGAAAGTCTATAAACATGTGAAAGAAGTCAACTTCTGTTTTCAGATGTATCCTGTGGGCAAATCAATAGCATGTCATGCAAGTTGCATGGCATGGAATTAGCTGCACATCACAAAATTACCAAGATTAAAAGAGTGTGCTTCAGTGCACTGGGGAACTGACTCAGAATTTTCTCTGTCATTGACATTGAAATTATTTTCTGTCCAAATTAATTAGGACAACTGGGGTTTTGGATGATTGGTGTGTTGGAAAGAATGAGTCTGTTACAGCAGTTACACCTTCCTATAACATTTTCTTCTACAGTTCTGTGCACTGAACTTCTGGAAGAAATTGTACACTACTTCAGCAATACTGGAGCTTGGAAATTTGAATGTTAGGTGGTATTTCAGTTGGTTTGGCTTTTGGCATTTCTTAAACAAGAGTGAGACAGAATCTAAATCTAAAATAATTGAGTCCAACTGTCAGCATGACACCACCATGGCCGTTAAACCATACCCTGAAGTGCCCATGTCTATGTGTGCTTTAAACCACCGCCTTGGGCAATCTGTGCCAATTCCTGACTTCTCTTTGGGGAAAGGAATTTTTTCAATATACAGTCTAAACCTCCACTGCACAATTTCGGACCCTTTCTTCTCATTCTGTCACCTGATAAGGAGAAGAGACCAACACCCACCTCACTACAATCTTTCAAGTATTTGCAGAGAGCAGTGAGGTCTCTTCCCAGCCTCCTCCAAATTAAACAACCCCAATTCTCTCAACTGTTCCTCATAAGACTTGTCTGTCAGGTCCTTCACCAGCTTTGTTGCCCTTCTCTGGATGTGTTCCAGTAACTCAACATCCTTTAAGTGAGTGGCTCAAAACTGAACACAGTATTTGAGGTGTGGCTTCAGCAGTGCCAAGTACAAGGGCACAATCACTTCTCTACTGCTGGCCACACTAAAGTTGGATGCTGTTGGCCTTGTCCACCTCAGCACACTGCTGGCTCATGTTCAGCCAGCTGTTGACCAGCACACCCTAGTCCTGTTCTGCTTCATACCTTTCCAGTGACTCTACATGGAGCCTGTAGTGTTGGAGGGGTTTGTTGTGATCAGGTGACTTGGCACTTGGCCTTATTCAGCTTTATACAGCCAACCTCAGCCCATCAGTCCAGTCTGTCCAGATCCTCCTGCAGGGCCTTCCTACCCTCTCAGTAGGATTTAGTGTCACCTGCAAACTTAGAGAGGGAACACTCAATTTCCTTTGATTAAGGTATTAAAGACTGCCCTAAAACTGAGCCCTGGGAAACACTACTCATGACTGGCTGCCAGCTGGATTTGACTTTGTTCACCACCACTCTTTGGGCTTGACCACCCGGGTAGCTTTTTTTATCCAGTGAATTGCCCAGCCTTTCAAGTCATGTGCAGCTGGCATCTCCAGGAGGATGCTGTGGGAAACAGTGTCAAAGGCTTTACTAAAGTTCAGATAGACAATATCCACAGCCCTTCACTCATCCATTAAGTGGGTCACCTTGTCATGGAAGGACATCAGGTTCATCAAGCAGGACCTGCCCTTCATGAACTCCTGCATGTGCTGCATTACGGCACTCAAGATGACCTGCTCCATGACTTTCCCTGGCACCAAGGTCAGACTGACAGGTCTGTAGCTCCCCAGATCCTCCTTCCATCCCTTCCATGGGCTTCACATTTGCTAATCAACAGTCACCTGGAACCTCCCCAGTTAGACAGAGCTGCTGGTAAATTATGGAAAATGGCTTGGTGAACATTTCTGCCAGCTCCCTCAGTACCCTTGGGCATATGCTATCTGCCCCCATAGACTTGAGAATGTCTAAATGGTGCAGCAGGTCACTAACCATCTCCTTTAGGATTATGGAAGCTTCATTCTGCTCCCCAACCTTATCT
Organism: Psilopogon haemacephalus; assembly: GCA_013396835.1. Classification (NCBI taxonomy): domain Eukaryota; kingdom Metazoa; phylum Chordata; class Aves; order Piciformes; family Megalaimidae; genus Psilopogon; species Psilopogon haemacephalus. Next base: position 73,016 of record VWZI01008845.1, on the reverse strand, counting down.
TTCAGTTCAGTGAAAAACTGGTCATACTACTAAAGACTAAGGCAATAAAGATATTTAGTACCTCAGCCTTTTCCTCATCCTTGACCACTGTGTTCCTCTTTGCACCAAAGAAAGGACAGAAAATGCCCCATGTCCTCCTTTTGTTGCTAATATATTTGTGGAAGGATTCCCTGTTGTCTTTAACAGCTGAAGCCATAAGATAATAGCAGATAATAAAAGCAAAAGGAACCTGAAGCATGTAGTTTCGCTACTGACACCACTGGTCCATCTGTATTTCTCTTAGCAGAGGTGCTGGGGTGTTCATTACCAGCTTAGTACTAATGCCTTCTTGGAGATGATCTTCAAGACACAGAGCAGATGTTGGTTTTTCACTATGGAGCCTTAGTAAAATAACCCCAAAACAACAGTGTGAGATGTCATCTAAAATGCTGTGCAACAGCTGAGGTTGCTTCCCTGCAATAACACACTGTGGAAGCATCCTCACTGCTGTGTTAGAGTGCTCCATCAAACTCAGTCACGGTCCAGTAGCAATGTGTATGGGTGGCTTGGCAAGACAGGAGTACCTAAGGCTTGGAGAAATGTCTGTTTTGCTGTGTCTAGAGAAACTTCTGCCTTTGATATGATGAGGTACTTTATCAGGAATGTGCCCCTGATAGTCCTTTAGGTCACCTTCAGTTCTTAATCAAAATGACAGCTTCTTAGTCCAGTGGAAGTCCTGCAGTTACTTGTAACTCCTCGAGGACTGTCTCACAAAAGTCAGTTAATATTATTGTATTTCTAGGCATACTTCTCAGTGTTGTTCCCAAAGTAATTTCATGCCATGGTAAGTGATGGAGAGCAGGCCTCTTGCTGCACCTTCTTAATGCTGTCTTCTGCCTGGGTGGTCTTTCATACACTAAGTACACATCCTCTTCAGGTCCCCTTCATACCTGGTTTGGAAAGGAAGCTGAAAGATGGAAACAGCAATAACTGGGTTTAGAGTGGCTGAGGATGGGTAGAGGATGTCAGCTACCAGACAGCATGAAGACAAGGCTGGGAAAGCAGCTTTAAATACTTGAAGGACAGCTAGGAGGGAGATATCTCTCTACTTGGGAACCATCTGCCTAGGCAAGGATCTACAAATATTCCCTGTAGGAGTTGAACAAGGTTTATGTTTTGCTGAAGGCTGGAGCAGTCACCCAGAAGTGGGAGAGATGGAGTCTTCACTTGTACGTAAAGAGATTTAAACTGGGGTGATTAATTTTGTTTCCAGTTAATAGATTTACTTAATGCATTTTACTGTTACCTAGCAGTGCAACTAGGTGGGAAGTTAGAGGTTAAAAATAGCTTTTAAAATTCTGCCTCCTGCACGATGGAAATAATTTCTATTGTCTATCAGTGTCTAATCTGTTTGATGGTGTCCCTGCCTCTCACAGCTAACTGTTCATTTGAAGCCCCTGCAAGATTTGCTGCATCAGTGGTCTGCACAGCTGTATTTGAGGGGGAAAGGTACACTGGGATCTTAAAATAACAGTAAAAGAGAAAACTAATTATAACTTAAGAACATGACAGCCACTGAACTAGTTACTGCCTAATACCTGTAATTCAAATGCATCTCGCCTGCCTTCCCCATCAGCCTATGGTGTTGGCAGGGCTCAGGAGGAGGCATTACACCCCTTTTTTGAATGTGGTTTACTGCAACCAAGGTTCAGAGGCCAGAAGCAGAGCAAGCACAAGAGGTTTGGTGCATAAGAAGGCACTTGGGAAGAGGAGTTCTGAGGTATGTCTATGGCTACTATACGCTCAAGAATAAAAGGCAGTTTCTATGCATTTCCCTGACCTAGATGATAGGATCTTCAGCCAGCCCCAGCACTTCTCCTGAAAGCTCCAGGCTGCTGTGTCCATTAAACTATCTTGCTTTACAGTCGTCAATGCCCAGGTCCTCCTGTCTGGCATAGTGAATGCTTCCCAAGTCAGAGATGCTGTCTTCTACTTCCTAGAGTCCCAGAAGTCCTTTTTCATGAGGACACCTCAAAGCAGACCTCAACCACATCTCTGAGCAACCTGTTCCAGCATTTTACCATGCTCAACTTTCTCCTTATGTCTAACCTGAATCTACCCTGCTCCAGTTTAAAACGAATGTCCCTCATCCTATCACAATAAGCACTGCTAAACAGTCCTTCCCCAGCCTTCTTGCAGGTCCTCTTCAGATATTGAAATGTAGTTATTAGGTCTTCCCAGAGCCTTCTGCTCTGCATGCTGAACAACCCAAATTCTTTCAGCCTGTCATCATAGAAGAGATGCTCCAGGATGTGATTTGCTTTCTGCGCTGTAAGAACACATTCACCTGTACCCCCAAAGTCCTCTTCTGCAGGGCTGTTCTTAACATCTAGTAGTTGTTATGCCCCAACACGTAGTAGGTCAGCAGGCTGCAGTATTGTAGTGGGTTAAGCAGTTACCTGCCCCCCCCCACCTTTTATAAACCCCGGCTAAAACTCAGGACACTGGAAGTTAATAAATGAAGCTTTATATTTACAGCAATGCACAATATACAAGCAAATATTTACAGGATATTACAGATATTTACATATATATACAGTGAAAAGGCAATAGAGACACCACACCCCTCCCGGAGACCAAAATCCCCAAGAGAGGGTAATCAAACCCTCCCTACCACCTTTCCCCCCTTATCCAGTCTTACCTCACCACCTCTTGATGCTGCAGATAAGCTGAAGATCGGTCAGAGAGATTAGTGGCAAGAAGGAATTAGCAGTTTTAGTGATTTTACTCTGAATTAACCAAAAGACAGACAAAAGAGAAAGCAGCCGCAGTGCTGAACAGACAGAAGCTCTCTGCTAATCTGATTGTTTTGGGAACAGTTCTTAAAACAACTTTTTTTTCTTCTCAGCAAAACTCGGTGAAGTGACACGCTGTGTTTATTTCTCTCTCAGCCAATAGTCTAATTTCTCACTCAAATCCTCCAATTAGCTCAAACCAACACAAGTATTTACAAAGGTCTTCATCTTGCACTTTACTAGCCAGACTGGTTTTGTAGAAGATGTCTTTTCTGTTCAGGTTCTATGGCAACTCTGGCATGGCTTACCGTTAAAATACCTTTCTCGTGTATTTTAAACCTCTTTTTCTTCAAGCCACTGTATACAAAGAGCAGAGTTTGGATATGGGGCAATTGAAAACTGAGAGATGGAGACCTGCTGTTCCTCTCCCTTTCCAAAATAGTTTTTCTCAGTTTTGCCTGGGAAAATTTACTTTGCTGTATTAAATGTGAAGCTTTTATTTGGATGGCTGTGACAGCCAGTGAATGGCAGTTTCACTGTAGCTAAATGTCGCCAATGTGAGCTTTCACTGTGAGCAAGCTGTTGTTCTTTTTTTAACTCCCAATAGTGTGTTCAATGTCAAATGATTTGTTCTGCCAAATTATTGAAGGTGACACTTCACAGAGTCCTGGTCACAATGAGATGTGAAAGGCATGCTAGTAATAATGCACGTGCTTTGAGAAATCCACAGAGTGTCTTCTGTGCTTTCTGCCACCTGGAATCCTTCTGCAAAATGTTGTTTTCGGCCTTCAGTAAGAAGGAAGGAGAGGAAATCAGGAACCCAGTCAAAGAGAAGAAATAAAGAAAGAAGTCAGAATGACAAAGCAGACAAGGACAGATCGTGTGTGTGTGTGTGTGTGTGTGTGTAGACAGGTATGCTCATTAATTGTATTTACATTTCAAAGGCGAGTTAAGTGTGGTGTTCTCAATCATACTCTGCTCTTAGGCTCCCTGACACACATAATGAATAATTAAATGTGCTTTAGAAGATAGAGTAACTGATCCGATAGGCTTCAGCCTTTTGTAATTTTGTGGGCAATCTTAATTTGAGACGTCAGTGCAAATGCCTATGGTAAGAGACAATTTTAGGCCAATAATTACTGATTAAAACAGAAGGCAAGATGCTGGCTAAAGCACTTTCCAGTAGACCACAGATAACCTTGCAGGAGCTGATTAACACAAACAGAACACCTCCTTAGGTGAGACCTACCAAATGATACTTGGAACAATTTTGAAAATTAAAAAGCATGAGGGAAAAAGATTTATTAAACTCTTGGCTGAGTGTTCTCTGGAGAAAGAATTTTGATAAGAAGTGGGGTTAGCTGTTTGCCAATTAGCAGACAATTAGAAGAAAGGCATTTACCCAGTAGGCAAAAATCTTTTATGACAGATTCACACTCATCAAACTTATTTATGCCGAAGGAGCATAAGCAGTGTTGAGCTCACAGTGTCTTAGGTTTAGTAATGCGAGCAGCATTGACTGCTGCTAGCTTGCCAACTTCATGTGGGCTGTGTGGGACTTGATGTGACAGTGCTTAACGTGGCAAGCATAGAACAGAAGATCCTGAGCTCACGGAGCCTGGGATGGCTGTGGACAATTTCCCAGGGCTTCACAAAAGAAATTATGAACAGAGCAGCATCTGCCTATGCAGAAAACTGAGAAATCTCTGACACTGGGGAATTTTTTGGGATGTACAAATCGGAAAAAGTAAGAAGTAGTTTGCTTTATTAGTGTATCTACAAAGGTGATCATCATTGGCAGATCAGAGGTAGTTTCAGACGTGATTTTTTTGGTAAAGTATTCCTTGGACAAGCAATGTCTCAAATGAGTATAAATCCAAAGTGGCATGAGCTGCAGAGGAGCTAAGTTGTATTTTGTCTTTTTTTTTCTTTTATTTTTTTTCCATCCCAAAATTAATAATGAAATTTTCCACATGCTGCCTACAAAATAAGGATATGTAAACAGCACTGCTTAACCAAAAGGTGGAGTGGAGGATGAATCTGTTGGATTTTACTGTTATTCGTGCTGCTTTTTCTATCCTAAAAAATTCCTAGGCAGGACCCATCTCTCCTAACTGAAGCACCCAAGAATCAGTTTAAGGCTGAGCTCCTCTTTAAGGTCTTTCTGCAACCAGTGGAAAGAGGTGAGCAGGTGCTGAAGATGAGCTCTCTATTCTCAACAGCTCCTCAAGGTGTATTTCATCATTCATCTTATAAAGGGGCTATTTCTTGCCATTAAATTCACAGGCAATAAGAAACACAAAGCTACACTTACATATAGATCTACACTCTAGATGCCTAGATGAACCCAGATAAAATGTCCCTTTCTATTCTGAAATCCAGCTCAGAACAGCAAAGAGCACAAGAAGAAAACAAATGTAGGATCAAGCACTGCTCAGGAGTGCAGAGCATTTCCCTGCTATGCAAGGTAGCACCCACCCTGAGGACTGCAAATGCAGGCTGTGATGTAGAAATGAAGGCATGAACTCAGTCCTGGTTTTGCTGCTGGCATTGTGATCATAATGAGAATTTCAAATTGAGCTTATGGCTTTGTAACATTTGTGACACGCATAAATACATGATCCTTCCAACTAAATCTGTATTTTTACTTTCTTTCACTGCATAGTCAGGGCCCTGTCCTGGGGCAGCTTCATTTGCAGAGGCTGAATTTACTGTGATCCCAGGAAGCACTCGGCACTCTCCAGAGGCAAGCATCATGAGTGGAAGTCATTCTGTGTGGAAGGAGGTCTAACCCATGCCTTAGGCAGCACTTCGCTATAGCAGAAGTGAGCCTTCACAGTTTGATTTGTTCAAAACAAGGACATTAACCCCCTGTTGAAAGGGAGGGTTGCTTTTAGAGCCTCTGAGAGTTGTCCAGAGATTAAAATTCCTTTCATTTAGGCACTGTGACATGGATCTTATTTGGGAACCTCTCAAAGTAGGCAGACTGAGGGTATCAGCACTAGGAGAAGGCCCTCGGGAAGAACAGGAGATGAGGAGTGCTTTTCACGAGGGAATGCTGGAGGAGTCTAAAGCCTTCTAAGAGGACCAGTCAGCTTCAGTGAAAAAACCTGTGTTCATTTCCAGGAAAACGAAACATCAAGTGAGCTGGAGGGCAAGGACTGTTTTTCTGGTACGTTGTGTGTGGGTTAACAGCCTGTTGAACTGTAAGAACAGACGTGATGGAGAGGCTCAGACCTGCAAAGTGCTGCTGCTGCTGCTTAGTGCAACCTGAAGCTGCACTGACAAATAGGGAGATGCTAGCAAGTCCTTCTGGCAATGGAAAGGAAGTGTAAAAACCGAAGGGAACAGTGTCAACAGAGCTGAACAGCAGTAGCATTTTGTGACTGAAAATTATTTTCTTCTTATTTTCTTCAGCTGCACGACAATGCTAACATTTAGGAGAAAAAAGCAGCAGTGCAGAGGCAGTCATTGCAGATGGAGGAGACTGATTAGCCCCTCTAGCTTTTCCACCTGCAAATACAAGATGTATGCCACGGCCAATGTGAACTCCATGGGAGGAAGTAAAGGAAATGTGATTACAAGTATTACATCCAAATTGAATTAAAACTGCATCAGAAAACTCAGATTGCTGCACAGTTCCATGCTACATTTGAAAACATAATATGCACCTGCTACTGACGCCCTTGTGAAGAATGTACAGGGTCTCATTTCTCAAAACCAAGGTTTGATCTCTGACTTGCTGATTCACAAATCTACAGGCAGTAAGGCAGGAAGCAAAATTACAGACAGACCACCCCAGCACATAGAATCATAGAATCAGTCAGGGTCAGAAGGGGCCACAAGGATCATCTAGTTCCAACCCCCCTGCCATGCCCAAGGACACCCTACCCTAGATTAGGCTGGACAGAGCCTCATCCAGCCTCACTTTAAACACCCTGACTCTTTCAGTCTGTCCTCACAGGAGAGGTTCTCCAGCCCTCTGATCATCCTCGTGGCCCTTCTCTGGACATGCTCCAGCATGTCCACATCCCTCTTGTAATAGGAGCTCCAGAACTGGATCCAGTACTCCAGATGGGGTCTCGCCATGTTACATGGTGTTTTTATTTGTTCTTTCTCCAAATATTTGCTCTACATTGCAGCCTTAAGCAAAGCTACTTATCTCAGTTTCTTTATATATAAAAATCAGACCATGAATATGATCTTATTTGCAAAAGGTGACCGTAGATAAAATCATTGCTATGCTATGCCAATATTAATAAATGTTTTCTGTTGACTAATGGTCGTTTCTTAGTGCTATGCTCCTTTAGGGCTCAGATTTAAGTGAGTTGCCCTACTTCTGCTGACAGAGAGAAAGTGCAGTCCAGGGCTGGAGCACAAGCCCCGCAAGGAGAGGCTGAGTGAGCTGGGGTTGTATAGCCTGAAGAAGAGGAGGCTCGGGGAGACCTTATTGCTTTCTATAACTACCTGAAGGGAGGTTGTAGCCAGGTGAGGGTTGGTCTCCCAAGCACCCAGCGACAAAACAAGAGGACATAGTTTCAAGCTGTGCCAGGGCAGGTTTAGGCTGGATGTTCGGAAGAAGTTCTTCACAGAAAAAGTGGCTGGCCAGTGGAATGGGCTGCCCAGGGAGGTGGTGGAGTCAACATCCTAGGAGGTGTTTAAAAGGAGACTGGATGAGGCACTTAGTGCCATGGTTTAGTTAATTAGAAGGTGTTAGGTAATAGGTTGGACTTGATTATCTCAAAGGTCTTTACCAACCTGGTTAATTCTGTGATTGTGTCATAAGCTCACTTTTTTCTTTTTTTGGGGGGGGTGTGTGGGATGGGGTGTGTCATATATTGGCATATATAAAGGCAAGTATCTCAATTTTTCTTCCTCTTCTTCTTCTTCTTCTTTTTTTTTTTTTCTTTCTTTTTCCATGACTGNCTTCCTCTTCTTCTTCTTCTTCTTTTTTTTTTTTCTTTCTTTTTCCATGACTGCAACAAGACAATGACAAAGATTCCTAGACTATGACAGTGTCATGAGTTACTGCCTCTGCCATGAGGGCTCTGCACGCCCTGTAATTCTCATAAAAGACTGCCTGTCTACTATGACTAGAACTATCGTATAAGCTGACAAAGTGAACCGTAATAAAATAGTGCATCTTTCAATTATTTTCTGCATTATGTTACATCGAGTGGCACCGCACAATAAATTGCAAACTAAAGAGCTGGCATGAATGATTATGTAGTTATAAATTAATAACAAAGACTTTAATGCACAGTGAAAAAATAAGCCAGCAATCACCTCCCAACTGTTTTGGTTTCTTTAACTTATTTTCAAGCAACCAAACTCAGCTGGCAGCTGTTTATCTAAAGGGGGTCACTGTGCTAAAATGTGCTCAGTCTGAAATAATTGAAAAAAAAAAAAAAAAGTCAATAGAGATGTATTTGAAGAACAAAAAAAATCAAAGAAAGAACTTGATAGTTTCAAAGCAGTCTCCTCTTCATGTGTCGCCTTCCCTCCCCAAACAAACCCAAGGCTATAAAAAGCTTCAGGAAAGATTTTCAAAGTCACAGCTTTCAGAAGGAAGAAAGGCCCTAAGTGTTCTGTGTGCATTTCAATAAGGAGATTTCCCCTAGATCTTCCACACTTCAGTCTTTTCTGCAATCACACACCAATTGGCGTGGTCGAAGTATGAATGTGTAATATATAGCTCAGGAATGTGATGCTCTATCAGCTGAGCCAACTCCCCTTCCTTAAAAACGTGTCAGTACCTCTGCCAGACCCCACCAGGACCTTCCTGCTGCTGACTCTGCCTGGTTGGGCAGTGCTCTGTGACTGCTTTCTGCAGACTTGAAGAGGCTGCTCTCCTTTTGTACCGAGATTGGCAGAAAACTCTTTGTGTTAGGTGATGGTCTATTTTAAGTTCTCGTCTGACAGCTAATTCTTTCTGATGTGAAATCAGGTCAGGTAAATACACTCTGTTGCAACAGAGAGGAGTATATGCAGCCATAGGGAGCTATATAGTGGCTTGCCCTAATTCTGAACAGCAACTTCTCAAATCCTTCGAGCAGCATGACATGGGCAGCACAGGTCTAACAGCCACTTCGAAAGCTATTTTATTTTCAAAACTCAGTTTGCAATGGAGAAAAAAAAAAAAGAGAAACATCATAAAGCCACACTCTCTGTTTTCTTCAGCTTTTTTTCACCCTCTGTTTAATTCTTTCGTCTTAACACCATAATTGCAATATCTAATGAGCTCTTCTTGGTGCCACTGATCACCCACATCTAATACTGAGTCAAGCGACCTTGAGAGCAGAGACCATCTCAGAGATTTCTCTAGCACCACGCATGGCACTTTTTTCTCCCCTCCACAGGATGAGCTCCTTGCTGTCCTGTGTACCTCTGAAGTTCCATCCAACTTATGTCAGGGCCGGTTCAAAGCCGTCTCTTTGTCCTTGTGAAGAATTGATTTTTGCACTCCATGTGAGCAAGGCTCACCTGAGGAGCAGGAAGGAGGTGAAGGATTCCAGGGAACAAAGACATCTTGCTTTTAAGATATTCTCTGGTTTTGCTCCATTGCCCACACATATATCATTATCCGGCCTCCTACTCTCAAGATGTGAGCCATCTCTTTTATTGCTTGCTTGCATCTCTCCTCCCTTGAAAAATGGTGAATCGCTAGAACAGAACAGATAAGGTGAATAAATATCCCTCGCGGCACTAATGAATACAGTGTATAAGGACAGGGACTGGCTCTGACACACAGGCAGCTGGTGGTTTGCACCACAGGAATGTATCATTTATCTTCCATTGTGCTAGCTAACATCTCTAGCATTGTACTGTCTCTAGCTCTAAAGAGTTCATAACACACAAAATTTAGGAATGCTGAAACAAGTGATCATTTCTGATCAGCAGCAAACAATGCATCAGTCTCATTTTCTCAGTGAAAGGCTACCACTTGGTCAGAGGCAAAGCAGCGTGGCCCTTTTTCAACCTTGCCCAATCACAAAAGAATCACATAATGTTAGGAGTTGGAAGGGACCTCTAGATATCATTGGGTCCAGTCTCCACTTCCAAAACAGGATCACCTAGGGCAGGCCACACAGAAATGCATCGTGTCTGGTTTTGAAAATCTCCAGAGGAGACTCCGCAGCCACTCTGGGCAGTCTGTTCCAGTACTCCATCACCCTAACCATAAAGAAGTGTCTCCTCAGGCTGAGGTAGAGCCTCCTGTGTTCCAGTTTGTACCTATTGTTCCTTGTCATGTCACTGTGCACCACTGAAAAAAGAGACTCACCTTCCTACTGACACCCACCCTCAGAAGTTTATAGACGCTGACAAGATATTGTGCTGGTTTGAGGCTAATTGGAATATTTTAATGAGAGAAATTAGTACAGATACCCTCTTGGCTTTCTCTTCTCAGACTAAACAGCCCCAGTTCTTTCAGTCTTTCTTCATAGGAGAGGCACTTAAGTTCCCCAGTCATCCCCACAGCTCTCCATTGGACTCTCTCTAGTAGATTCTCTGTCTTCAGCCTGGAAGAAGCATGTTTGAAAGACTGAGACCCCAACAAGGTCCTTATAACAGCTGTGCTAGTAACCCTGCTGCTGATTCCCACTGAAAAAGGACCACGCTAAAACTTCTTGTAGATTTCTTCTCCTTTATTGACAGATGTCAGTAACAGAGCAGAAAGCATGAACAATCACTATGAGATACATTTATATCATCAGCATATGGCTGAAAGACACTTAGTCAAATAGCATATGTCTACTTCTACTATTAATAAGCATTTATCATGCTTAAGAACTTGCCATACTACACAGACATGTGATGTGGACAACATCTCATCATTACAATGGTGAAACTCAGGAAGCAGGGCTTTGCTTCAGGCAGAACTGACTTTAAATGTGACTCCCATTTTAATGCAAAGTTTTGCCCCAGAAAGGGCATTTGGTGCCAGGCTTTAGAAGGAATTCTCCCAATGGCAGCTCTGCAAATTGGCTTCTGCTCCTGGACTGGCCAACTCCAGAGCAGCTCACAACAGATGTCAGGGATGGTTTAGGTCTTGGCCCACAGCAGGGGCTTCAGCAAAGTTTCAGCTATATCACAGCAATGTTACATGAGAAATAAGAATTAAAAAAAAAATTAAAAAATCATGAAAAGGCACTGGAAAGGAAGGGGCACATATTAATGGTAATGAAACAAAAAAGCAATGGAATTAGTGATATTTATGTAACCTTACTTTTATTTTCCTCATTGAAAATGCCTGTGCCAGTTTGGGCAGATATTTCAGGCTACAGTAACAAAATAGTTTTTGGTTAAGGTGTTGAGGTGCTGATTTTCCTGTAAAATTACAGGTCTTTCAAGGAAAAGAAGATGGTGCAAGCTTTTGATTCTTTCTAGAAACATAACTATAGAGAATGCCAGCAGAAGTCCTGTATGTGCAGCCTCCCTGTGTCTACCAGGGTGGCCATTCACCATCAGATTCATTTTGCCTCAGAAAAAAAGACACTTTACAATTAAAAGAAGAACAGCATGCAGCCCAGCTGAGATAGAAAAACACTCTCCCTGCAATGAATGATGCATTCAGAGCCTCAGTGGCAATGTGAGGATCAAAAGGCAAGCTTTGAAGAAATAGGGTCTTTCAACATTCAGCTGCTCTGTCTGTAGGTTTCACTTGTTTGAGTTGAACAGAAATCAATTCCTAAAGCTCAGATCCCCTAGCATGAGTTGAGACATTGACATTGAAAAATTACGGACTTTCTAATTAAAAAGGCATCAAGTATAATTTCAGAAATTACAGTGTATTAATAAAACCTCACACCGAGCAAAACTTAAGTGTTGTCAAGATAAATTAGTCAGGCAATTTTAAAAGCTATGGGTAATGTGTTCCATCTGAAAAAAGCATAACTCAAGGAAACAGAGCATCTGCATAGTACAACACCACACTATCCTCAAATCACAGATTGTCATGTGAATTACTGCACAACTGTTTCTAATCAAAGGCAAGCCTGTCAGGCTCCGAGACTACCACAAAACCACATTTACCTAAAGCAGGTGGCTTATAAAAAAAACTAATTTCTTTCATTTTCTTGACATTAAATTTCTTTGTGTTTAAGCTGAACAATCTGTACTGTGCAGTAGAGGTGCTGTTGCAGAGGCAGAATGGCTCACATTAGCTGGCAGTAAGGCACAAACACTCATATAGGGGCCTGATTTCAGCCCAGCAGTGACAAGAACCTGCTTCCCTCCTTTCTACTGGAAATGGTTCAGATCCGATTCCCCTGCAGCTTCTCTCATATCGACAAGCAGAGGCACTGGGCACAATATTTCATAGAATGGTTTGAGTTGGAAGGGACTTTCAAAGATCATTTAGTTCCACTACACCAGGTTGCTCAATGCCCTATCTAACCTCACCCTGGGCACTTCCAGGGATAGGGCACACACATCTTCTCTGGGCAACTTATTCTGGTGTCCCACCACACTCACTGTGAAAAAGATCTTCCTAATATGTAATCTAATTCTACCTTCTATTACTTAGAAAACATTGCTTCTGTACTGTCACTACAGGCCCTTGTAAAAAGTCTCTTTCCATCTTTTCTGCAGGCCCCTTTTTAGCACTGAAAGACTGCAGTAAGATCTGCATTACCTGGGATTTATCCAAAAGTACTTTTCCTCAATTTTGCACCCAGTCATTAGTTTCATGAGAGACTTCTGTTTTACAACTCTCTGTGGTCAGTAAACCCAAATAACTCTATGTCATCAGCAAAATCTATCCCTAGCCCATTCATTTAATTTGTAATTGTAAATTACACCTGTTTTATAGGTGCTTTACACCTCCACTAAGCAATCAACGCTGAGTCTTTCAGCCCTTTCCATACTCACTTGCTAACATTTTACCCTCCTGGCTTTCCCTTTTCAATTTCCCTTAGAATTTCTTTCTTTCCGTTATTAAACCTTTCAAGCGTTTTTGTTCCTAGGAGTTTTGATTATGGTCACATTAAATTCAGTGAGAGAATCTGGTACTTGCACAACTATTGATGTGGGCCTGATGCACTGCTTCAGACTAATAAGTTGTTTCCCTTTTGTGGGTTCTTAGACGAATCTTTCCAAGAGGCTTCATGCCCCTGTGTATCATTTACACAAGCTACGTTTGGATAATTGTGGTTTCTCAATATTGTCTTTTCTGCCCTCGCAGCCCTCACAAGTCTCTCTTAATCATCTGTGCTGAAGTTTATCTGAGTTAGTGATACATCCTTATTCCTACACTGCTCTCCTCTGTAGTTGTCTGCTTACTACCATTTCTCCCAGAAGGTTATCTGCATGCTTTCTTCCACAGAAGAATATTCAGAGCTTTTTAGCTGTTATGCCACCTGTGTAACATAAGCTAGAGAAACCCTGCTAAGTTCACCACAAAAAAGTCTTCACTGAACAGGGGGTCATTATCATAATAACTAATGCCACATCAGGACAAGTAGGATCACATACAACGAGGATGATCAGAGGGCTGGAGTACCTCTGCTGTGAGGACAGACTGAAAGAGTTGGGGCTGTTCAGTCTGGAGAAGAGGAGGCTCCAAGGTGACCTTGTTGTGGCCTTCCAGTATCTGAAGGGGCCTACAGAAAAGCTGGGGAGGGACTTTTTAGGCTATCAGGTAGTGACAGGACTAAAAGGAATGGAGCAAAGCTGGAGGTGGGGAGATTCAGATTGGATTCGAGGAGAATGGTGAGAGCCTGGAATGGGTTGCCCAGGGAGGTGGTTGGGGCCACTTCCCTGGATGAAGCTCTGTCCAGCCTGATCTAGGGTAGGGTGTCCCTTGACATGGCAGGAGGGTTGGAACTAGATGATCCTTGTTGTCCCTTCCAACCCTGACTGATTCTATGAACTTTTAAAACATCCAAACAAACCATTGCAAAACAGACACATATAAACACAAAAGTATTTGGTGTTGATACTGGTTTTGGTGAGCACAGGTGCTTGTTCAAAACTCCTGGCAGCTCTTTGCAGCAGCAAGGCTTTACTTCATGGATTAACACTAGTCACAAATCAAACACACCTTTTCATTTTGGCATGCCTAAAAGTCAATCCAAATTAATTCTGTGCCATGTACTGCTCATCCATACCACTTTTCTTTAAATTTAAAACTGAAAGACATTCTGTATCTGAAAAATACGTAATGCAGTTTTAGATTTCGAAGGGAGGAGGTAAGGAGCAAAGGAGACCATTTCAAAGATTCTTCTATTCTTTGTTTCATAAGAATATAATTAATTGCTCCTGCTATTAATTTAATTCTGTGACTAATCCTACTAAAAGGGATTATTTAGAACAAGCAGACAATGCAAGATACATTTTTGTGTCACTCAGCTGTCTTCAGAGAACAAAACTGAAAGCATCAACAACTTTGTCTGAATTGTTCTTTTAGAAGTCATTTTCAAAATTCATAATTTAGGTCAGTGACTCAATTTAAGCCCTGCTAAATGGAAAAAAAAAAAAAAGGAAAAGAAACCCATGTAATCAGAAATTGCTTTTCTCTGTCAAATTTCTTTTCTGAAGTTAAGTCCCTTCAGAGACATTTGGAAAGTATTTAAGGATCACAGAATCTTTCTCTTGGAGACTCTTTTGTATATACACTTCAGATGTCACTTTATCTCTGTCAGCTCTAATAATAGGAACAATTGGAACATATATAGGAGGCATGATTCTAAGTTAAATATGATTTTATTCTCTTCATTATAGTAGTATTGAAAAACTAAAAGGGGAGGAAAAAATATTGATATACCAAAGAATTGTTTAAAATAATTACTCAGTAAACTTCAAACAGTGTTTCCATTTGAAACTTCTTCCTATTAAAAACATAACTCTGTAATTACTTAGGTTGGAAAATTTGCTCCTTCTTTTCTTTTCACACATTTACGGTTAGCATTAGCAAATGAAGATGCTGCTTTTATAAAAACCATTATGCTTATGAAATTTAATTAACTTATTAAAGCCTTGATTCAGGAATATAATTATATGCTTAATTCTAAGCATCTGAGTGGCTACACTTGCTTCAGTGGGATCACTTCTGTGATTATATTACAGGTAATCCTGAAATTTTCCTTGTCACAGTACCGTAGAAGTGGAGACAAATATAAACTAAAACCAGCAAAAGAGGGTAATAAAATAAGGTCATGTGGAACAGTTCTCATGAAGCCACTTTCCCCACTTTGCCCTGTGCCATTCTCTGAGCTCCTTTTCTCCCAGCCAGAGTGGCATGGCTTTGCCTGGAGCTGCTGCACCAGTCTCTCCAGTGGCTGTATATCTGGGGTTCACCTGGAGGGCTCTGAGAACTGCCTCTGCCTGCTTTTAAGCACCGTTTAACCTTGGTTATAGACTTTACATCACTCAGTCCCTGCATACAGAGGAAATAATGCAGACAGCAGCTGTGTTTCCTTCCCTTCTGGATGTGCTCCTATGTGCTGATCTACAGCATTAAGGCTCCCTTTCCACCTCTTTTGGGCTTTTTAGCTCCAAGGGGTGGTGGTGGTGGAAGTTTTCTCCACCCAGTGCAGCCAAGTGTTAGAGGACTCGTGGATATCCCCAGGTATTGGAAATACTGGTTTGAAACCTCTCTCTGGCTGAGGAAGAAGATGAATCAAATTCTAGTGTTTGCTTGATGAGGACCCAGAAGACTGCCTGGGGCAGTATGGCTGGCAGAAAGGGATCTGGGCTTCAGATAGCCAGGCAGCTGAATATGAGCTAGCAGTGTGCCCAGGCAGCCAAGAAGGCCAGTGGCATCCTGGCTTGTATTTAAAATGCTGTGTCCAGCAGGAGTAGGGAGGTGATTGTCCCCTTGCACTCAGCTTTGCTAAGGGCACACCTTGAGTATTGTGTTCAGTTTTGGGCACTGCAATAGTACAAGATAGATGTGCAGGTGCTGGAGCAGATTCAGAGGAGGACAAAGAAGCTGGTGAAGGGCCCAGAGAATAAATCTTATGAGGAGCAACTGAGGGAGCTGGGGCTGTTTAGTTTGAAAAAGAGGAAGCTGAAAGGAGACCTCATTGCTGTCTACAACTATCTGAAAGGACGTTGTGATGTGACTGGTGCTGATCTCTTCTCACAGGTA
Organism: Psilopogon haemacephalus; assembly: GCA_013396835.1. Taxonomy (NCBI): domain Eukaryota; kingdom Metazoa; phylum Chordata; class Aves; order Piciformes; family Megalaimidae; genus Psilopogon; species Psilopogon haemacephalus. Next base: position 57,152 of record VWZI01008845.1, on the reverse strand, counting down.
ACTGGAGACAGAACACGGGGGAATGGCCTCAAGCTGAGACTGGGTAGGTTTAGATTGGACATTAGGAAAAAAAATTTTCACAGAGAGTGGTCAGGCATTGAAATGAGCTGCCCAGGAAGGTGGTTGAGTCACTCACCCTGGATGTGTTGAAGGGTCATTTGGATGTGGAGCGTAGGGATATGGCTTAAGGTGAATCTTGTAAAGTAGGGTTATAGGTTGGACTTAGTTATCCTGAGGGTCTTTTCCAACCTGGATGTTTCTGTGATTCTGTCATATAGCTGCACTGAGGAGAAAAAGAGGAGGAAAAAAAAAAAGAAAAGACAAAATCTCTACCATGCTGTCAGACACAAACATAAAAATAAGTCTTGGTACTACTGATACTTATTTAGTGAAGCAGGTTTAAATGTGCACCCAGCTTAGCTGCCTGAACACCATTTTGGATCCAGTTTGGATCTCAGTGTCTTACTCAGCAGGAGAATAAACTTTTGGTAGTACCCTTAAATTCCTGTGCTCTAGAGCCTGTGTATTGGGTTTGGCTGAGCTTGAGTTAATTCTCTCCAAATCATCTTTCTAGTGCTGCGCTTTGCAGTGCTGCAGCTGCTAACATATCAGTGTTTTGTCTACTGTTGAAGAGAGCACCCAGCCTGTGCTTTCCCAACATCTCCCCTCCCCAAGAGTATGCTGAGAGGTGGGCATGATCTTGGCAGGGGACACAGCCAAGCCAGCTGACCCGAACTGGCCAAAGTTCCATGCCACAGGATGCAAGCTCAAATATAAGAGCTAAGTGAAAGAAGGAAGCGTGAGAACATTTGTTGATGGCATCTGTCCTTCAGAGAAACTGCTACTCATAGAGCCCTGCTTCCCAAGACCAACTACTGTCTGCTGATGGCAAATAGTGAATAACATAAGTTTTGTTTCTCATAAACATCTTCTACTTGTGCTTATTATTATTAAATTGCTCCTATCTTACTACTGGCTTTTGTTACATTTCCCCCTCTCTCCCGTCCATCTAAGAAGGGGAGTGATTAGAGTGGCTTTGGTGGGCATTTGGCCCTCTGGCCAGGGCTAAACCACCACAGCTTGCTTGCAGGTGGCAGCACTGTCCTGGTATGGGTGTGATAAACAGCCTAGAGTTGGTCCAGCCCCTGGAGTGTCTCCTCCCCCTTCTGTATAAGGTCCGGAAGGGGTTGAGGGGGCAGGGGCACACCATGTGGCCCCGGGACCCAGGGAGACCTCGGGCTGCACGCATGCATGGGACTATTTTGAACCAATTGGTCAGTTAGAGAATGCTGAATACCTATTGGACAGATTCATGTGCCCCTAGGGTATTTAGGCAGGGGTCAGCGGCCGTTAGGAGTTCTTCTTTGTTCTTCTTTGCCGTCCTTCTTCACTCTCCCGTTGTGCTGTGAAGAGCTCCAGCCACGTGCACGCAGCAAAGGCAGCAGAAAGCATAGCAGCTCTACAGAGAAGTGGCAAGACTAACCCCCTTCTCTCTCTCCTTCTCTCTCCTTATCCGGGCTAAGTCGGTCCTTTTCCTTCTTCCCCTCTGTCTAGGGAAGAAGCGTTGTTTTTCCCTCGCACCCTCGCGGGTTTTATAGGCACAACTGGGGTCTGTTTATATGTAAACTCTCTGTTCCCTAAATTCTGACTGTTTAACTGTTTATCTGGTGTTTTAAGCAACTCGTGTGTTTGTTTTCCTGCCAACCGTGTACCCAAAGAACCTGAGGGGCTCCAGGACCCCCCTCCGCAGGTATCGACACTAATTTAAGCGATATCCCGCGACAAGCACAAACCTGTCAAACCATCATGGTGAAGCTGCTCATCCATCCTTCCTTTCAGAATCACACTGCTATGCATCCCGAGAGAGTTGGGGACAACAGCCATACACAACCAGGTTGTGCAACCAGTGAGAAGATGACACATTTTCTGATGACACCCAACAGTTGGCCAAGACCTTGCAATCACACAATGTGTTGTTAAGAACATGTAGTTGACATTTCAGACAGTTATACTCTCAACACAACAGTGATATGACTGCAGATATCTGGTTATGGTCTAAAATGAATTATTACATTTCAAAATGTTGGGCAGGCTGCTGGCCAATTAAATGCAAGAGTGTATTTGGAGTTTGCACTAGTTCTGTGCTCCAGTAACTGGGAGCAACAGAGGGAACTGTAAAGGAGTAAAGCTCACTAGTATGATGCACATTTTTGTAACAAAAAGAAAGTAAATCATGTTTTCTGAGTTGACCTCATCCTGAGATAAATACATAGCATCAGTTGGAAATACACATAGGATGCTTTTGACAAATCAATTATAACTTGCATGAAAATATCAGTGCAACAGACAAAAAGCTCCTGCTTTAACTGAGACAGAAATTAAGGCTCTTTGTTGGTGAGAACTGCACCAATAAGACCACACTGCCTGTTGAGGAGCTGTGGTAGTTTGAGAAGTCCCAGGTTCCCTTAAGAAGACCATGGAGACAAATCCCAACCCAGGGGATGGACCTGGTTGTCCTCAGAAATCCTAATTTTGTTATTCAATCCCATAGTCCTGATATTACTTTATAAGTGGGCAGCAAAGTAAAATCTCTCTTTATTCTCTCCCTTCCTTTCCTCTCTCCAGAGGGAGTCTTATCTGGGCAACTATGGGGAGTAACTTGCCTGTAGCCTCCAAGGCCACAGCTGCAGTGGATTTCCAGCTGCACAATCAGGCCTGCTTGGGTCTAATGGGGGTTGGGGACAGTGGCGGAAGAAAACGAGCATTGAGCTTTGATGATTTAGCCTGGTTGGGCGGAAGATTTTGGGGGAATTCTCATGTATCCTGTATCTGTATTTGGTGTTAAGGATTCATGTATGCTGTAATTTGCCCCCCCCTTCTTGTCCATTTTTAAATACCCTTTTCTGTATTGCTCTCCAATTCAGTAAGTGTGTTTTTTTTATTTCACTGTTTTTTAAATTTCACCTCTTCAAAGTGAAATAACTAAATCTGTCTGCTCTTAAACAAAAACGTAGACAGGACACTAGTGACACTATACTGTGAATGATAGATAAAGCTGGAAGCTGTCATCCAGAGGATCACATTGTCCTATGAAGCTTCTCTGTATTGTTAAAAACTTGCAATTACTCGCTGAGAAATATGTGTTATTTGCTTTAAATGAATAGCAATGGTGAGACCAAAGCTGAGATCAGGTCTTGCAGAATGCTCAGAAGTAGCAGAGGTAACACTGTGGGTCATCTCCTCAAAACCACTATCAATGCCATGTCTCCTCTGTCTCTGAGACCTCTTGTGATAATCAGATTTTGTTAGCATCTTGCTCCTCTGAGTGCCATCTGGGAGGAGAGTTCACTGCTGTGAAAGAAGCTGTATTAACATTAGGCAGCAATGGGTTATAGGAGAGTCAATGGATTTATCTCAAAGAGGTCAGGTGGCCTTTACATTAAAATAAATGCAGAAAGGTAGAGGTCATTAATTTTCCAGCTCCAAGGCAGAATGAAATACTTGGCCTAGATGTGACTCAAATTGGTCTAGTCAGCTCTTAAAAGCCTTCTGATACCCAAGGTAAATAACCTTTGCTGCAGGTTAGGATGATTTGTTGTTTTTTTCTTCCCATCAAATAAAGAATTGCTTTCTGTAGAAATCATTTATGTATTTAAAGATTATTGTATTTCCCTCTTTTTTTTTTCCTTTTCTTTATTGACTAACCAAACCAAATGCTTTTAGCTTCCTTTAATAATGCAGATTTTCTAAACATCAGTTAATTTTAAATGTCTCCATACTGATTACAAACTTTGTAAGGCAAGGTCCCCACAAGCAGGTATGATATTCCACCTAGGTTCTCAAAAGTACTGAATGAAAGAAGGTGAATCATTCTTCTGCCTTCTATGAAACTGCTCTGGAATATTTTAATGAGAGAAATTAGATCACTGGTTGTAAAAAAGAAAGTAATGATGAAGTCTATATCATTCATTGGTTTGCTGAGAGGAATAAAAAGCCAAAATGTCAACAACTTGTCCTACTCTGGTCTAGGACACTGGATCTAATAGCTTCCTCCTCACTCTTTTCTACTAATCTTGGCTAACAGAAAACAACATAAGCTTTGCTGCTTGTTTTGTTTGTCTGTCTGGGAAAATAGAAGGAGAAACAGAGGATAGCTTTGAGCCTTTCTGGGCAGTTTCCTTTGTCCAGGAAGGAGTTTGGATTTCTGTATTACATCTGTATTATTTCTAATTTGTATATAATTGAAAATATCTGTAAATATATTGTGTATATATGCCTGTAAATTTACCTTTGCTGTAAATATAGTTTTATCTTACTTCCAAGCTGTCTTGAGCGATTCTGGTAAATTCCTATAATATGTGTGGGAGTGGGGTGAGGAGGAAGTTCCTAACCTGTGTCAATACCACAGACAGGTTTTTGCTTGGTTTTGCAACAGCATGACACTACTCACATGTATGTGGTCTGTGGTCCATCATGCACGGACAAGATTTCTCATTTTGTTGACTGAATGTTTCCTTTCTGAGCATGATACATCCTTCTTGATATTTTCTATATCTTTCCTTGTTGATTTCAGACAGCTCTCCATCATTTGGATGTCAAATCCCATCTTCCAAAATAATTTCAGTCCTTCCTATGTAGGAGCTGTTCACAAATTGTTCAGTATCCTCTCTAGCCTGCCATCAAAATTGTTAACTAAAATTTTGCATAGCAGTAGATGTAGGGTGGGCCCTGAGACCATTCCCTTTGAAATGTGTCCTGACTGGACAGCGAGCCACTGATACATTTTGAGAATGATTATTTCCCCTCATATTCTTAGCTCTATTTACTTATTTTACTTGCAACAATGACACAAGAGTCAAAATATATCATATCTTCTTCTGCTACCCTGTCCATCCGGATGATCACCCTGTCAAAGACAGAAAGCATATTGGCTTGCTCCTGACAAACATGTTGGCTGTTCCCCATTACATTAGTATTCTGTAGGTTTGAATAATTTATCCTATTTAAATGAGATTATTTAAATTATTTATTCTAGTATCTTTGCATAAGTCTAAGTTTGGCTGCCTTATTTTGGATGTCCTTTTTCTCTCTTTTGGAAACAAGTATTATGTTTGCCTTTCTTGATGGAGATCTTACAGATAATCTACCAGTTCACAGTAGTTCAAGATTAACTTCATAATTGACTAATAATTTGTGTAACCTAGTTTATCTAACTATTCTTTGAGCAAGTTGATATTTCCTTCTTATGGTCTAAACTCCTGTCCTCTGGTTAAAACTCTGCTAACTTGTTGATGATTGCTGCTAGCTTTTTTAAAAGACCAAAGAAAAATGCAACTTCCTCTGTCATCTGTTATTTCTTCTTCATTCTTTTCTGTTTTCCTCTTGCCTCCCGTGCATTTTAAAAACCCTATCATTGTTCTATTTCATTTTATGCTGTAGTCATTCTGATTTTGGTTCTTCACATAATCCCTTGTAATTATTGCTGGTCATGGTTTTTCGTTATTTCTTTGCAATTTCTCTGGCATTAAAATGTTCCTGATGCTGCCATATCAGACCTCATTACACTTTGCTTTCCACTGAGACAAATCACTTCTTGTGCCCTTAACACTCATGTAATTTTCTGACCACAGTGACATTTAGATGGAAAAAGTTTAAAAACTGAATGTAATCTCAAACAACCCTTAGAGAAAACAGAATTTAGGAGCAGGTAGCACTGGCATACCTACTATAGCACCATAGACTCATAGAATGGTTTGGATTACAAAGGACCCCAAAGTCACAGAATCACAGAATGTTGGGCTGGAAGGGACTTCAAAAGATCATTTAGTCCAACCCTCCTGCAGAGCAGGATCAACTAAAGTAGATCACACAGGAACTCATCCAAGTGGGTTATGAATATCTCTAAAGAGGGAGACTTCAGAACACCCTTAGGCAGCCCATTCCAGTGTTCTGTCACCCTCACTGTGATAAAATTCCTCCTCATGTTTAAATAAAACTTTCTGTGCTTCAGTTTCCACCCATTGCTCCTTGTCCTGTCACTGGGCATCACTGAGAAGAGCCTGGCTCTATCCTCCTGGCACTCACCCTGTACATATTTATAAACATTGATGAGGTCACCTCTCAGTCTCCTCTTCTCCAAGCTGAAGAGTCCCAGCTCCCTCAGTCTCTCCTCATTAAGAGAGATGTTCCATTCCCTTAATCACCTTTGTGGCTCTGCACTGGACTCTCTCAGGCAGTTCCATGTCCTTCTTGAACTGGAGGGCACAGAACTGGACACAATATTTCAGATGCAACCTCACCAGTGCAGAGTAGAGGGGAAGGAGAACCTCTCTCGACCTACTAGCCACAGCCATACATCCCAGAATGGCATTGGCCTTCTCAGCTACAAGAGCACATTGCTAGCCCATAGTCAACCTCCCATTCACTAGGACCCCCAGATTCTCTTCCCCTTCACTGCCTTCCAACAGGTCAGTTCCCAACCTATACTGATACCTGGGGTTGTTCTTTCCCAGGTGCAAGACTCTACACTTGCCCTTGCTGAATTTCATTAAATTTCTCCCTGCCCCACCCAATCCCAACCCAACTGTGATGGGCAGGGACACCTTCCAAAAGACTGGGCTTAGCCTTGAACACTTCCAGAGATGGAGCACACACAACCTCTCTGGGCAACCTGTTCCAATGCTTCACAATCGTCACAGTAAAGAACTTTGCAACTCTCTTTAAAGCCATCGACCCTTGTCCTGTCACTACAAGCCCTTGTAAAAGGTCCCCCTCTAGCTTCTTATAGCCCCTCTTTAGATGCTGGAAGGCTGCTATAAGGTCTCCCTGGAGCCTGATTTTCTCTAGTCTGAAGAAACACAAACTCTTAGCTAGTTGTCACAGAAGAAATGTAGCAGCCCTCTGATCATATTCATGGCCCTCCTCTGGACTCACTCCAACAGGTCCATGCCCTTCTTAGGATGGGTAGTCCAGAGCTGAATGGAGTACTCCAGGTGGGCTCTCATAAGAGCAGAGCAGAGGGGAAGAATCACCTCTCTTGACCTGCTGACCATCCTACTTTTGATGCATCCCAGGATATAGTTGGTTTTTCAGGCTGCAAGCACATATTGTGGGGTCATGCTGACTGTCTAATCAATTCATAGCCCCAAGCCCTTCTCTGCAAAGCTGCTCTAAATATACTCATCTCCCAGCTTGTATTTGTGGTTGGGGCTGCCTTGACTCATGTGCAGGACCTGGCACTTGGCCCTGTTGAACCTCATAAGGTTTGTGGGGGTTCACCTCTAAAGCCAGGCAAAGTTCCTTTGCATGGGATTCCTTCCCTCCAGTGTGTTGATCTCACCACACAGCTAGGCACCAGCAGCAAACTTGCTGGGGGTGCATTCCATCCCACTGTCCATGTTGCTGACAAAGATGTTAAACAGAGCCAGTCCCAATACTGAGCCCTGAGGAATGCCACTTGTCACTGGTCTCCACTCAGACATCAAACCATTGACACTTTTTGAGTGTGCCCATCAAGACAATTCCATATTCACCATGTGGTCCACCCATCAAATCCATGTCTTCCCAGTTTAGAGACAAGAATGTCACATGGGACAGTGTCAAATGCTTTGCACAAGTCCAAGTAGATGACATTGGTTACTCTTCCCTTACCCACCAACAGTGGATAAGGGAAGGACACCAAATTTGTTAGGCATGATTGCCCTTAGTGAAGACATGTTGGCTGTTACAAATCACCTCCTTATTTTCCATATGCCTTAGCATAGTTTCCAGAAGGATTTGCTCCATAGTCAACCACCCTAATAAGCATAAAAATGATTGTGTTGGTTGATGAACCATGAAGCACTGGACTAAAAAAACTGTGTTTGGTAATGTCCACAATGATTTAATACTGACCTTTAATATGTTTAGTGTTCTTAAGTAAGTTTTCTTGTATCTTCTTCCTGACAGAGGCAACAATTCAAATTTCCACCATATGACAGGGCACAAACAAAGCTCTTCTCTCCTGGTTTGCACATAGTAGTTTAGATGTGCTTGGACTAGAATAAAACTCAGCTCATATCCACGTGACTTACCCATTTTGCAGTTTTTCACCGAGTTTTCAACAATATACATTTCTTGTGCTAATATAGATCAATCTAATTTACACAGCCCAAAAAATATTCTGTTGGTCAGTGAAAAGGCTGTGATCCCAGCTTAAGTGGTTTACACTCTTTAAAGATGTGGCCTATAGACACTGGTAGCATGCAGAACTTACCAGTGATGGACAGGACAGGATCAAAGCACTCACTTCATTAAGGCAGACACAAGCTATGGCATACCATTACATCATGGCCTTCATCTCATGCTGATTCCACCAGTGGGAAACAGTAGTCACAGTCCAGTTTATAGACTTGAGAATTGATGTGAAGGTATTTGCCATTTTCGCAGCCTGAAGAAATAATGAGGAAGAGAAAGAAAGGCAGACATTTGGTGTCTGTACAAAAGAAAATGTGTTCCTGACATAAACCGTGATGTATGCCCTTGGCTGACCTAATAGCTTGAAATTCTCCACCTGTTTTAGAGGAGTCACAATTGCAATGGAATTCAGGTTATCTTTTTTACCACCACAGTACAATGAGCATAGACTGCTCCTTTCTGTCTAGCAGGCTCTCTGTTGTGTGACAGGAGGTGTTCAAGTGGGATTACAGAGAGCATTTACCTTGGCCTTTCCACCACATAAGGAATAAAAAATATTTATGGTAATGATGCTACTGCAATTCTGCTTGTAATAGACTTAAAATGTTAAGCGAAAGCATTATGTAGTGAGGAGCACTGAATTATTCCTGTGTATTGAAATGCAGATAGACAAACTGGACTGCTAAGTAATTAAGTCACTATTAGACCAAACCATTAAACCCATTGTTTGCTGTTTTAACTGCTGATAATTGCTGTCACCATGACAACAGTGAAGTTTCTTTTCCTGGTACCTCTGCAGTTTCCTTTTCATAATGGAGCCTGCAATAGGGAAATTTACATCTTCCCAAACTGAAATACTTCTTGTGCTGAAAAAAAGGCAGACATCTTTAGACAAGAAGGATTTTCATGTTGGAAGTAAAACAGGTCTTATCTAATTTTTTGATAATTTGATTGCAGAATTATCTGGGTCTTAACACAAAAGGCATTTCAAAGTAGGTTACTAATTCTGAAAACTTGCTTTTTCATTTGTTTGATAAAAATCACAGTTTGGATTAAGAGCAGAGAAGTAAATGCATTGGGTCAGCATAATACCCTGTGTACCCTGTGCAGACCTTAATTCACATCCTATTTATGGCTACAGTTACATCAAACACTAAGCCCAGGTCAGAGGCCAGATTTTCTCTCTAATTTTTCTTCAGTTATTTTGCAGCCTTCCAAACATTTAAGTCTCTATGTTTAGATTACTGCCACCCCATAGCACCTATTCTGAAACTCTGTGTGAGTCCCTATGCTCGGTAAGGAGCCTCCCAGTCCCAACAGTCTGTTATGCCATTTGAATGGGAGATGAATCACTGCTGAGCTGCAGATACAAGTCTCCTCTTAGCTGCCTGTCTAATACTAGCTGCTGATCCCACCTCCCTGGCATGAAGACAAAAGCTGGAAAGCTGGAGCTCTCTCGGTTCTTCCTATGCCTGACTTCTGCACCAGCTGAGAAAAGGTGCTGTGAAATGGTGCCAGCAATTGGCTTATATTAGACTTAATTTTCCAAGGAGCAGAAAGAGGAGTACCTTGGAGTTCTGACTGGAAACAACTCCAGGACGTTTTCACTTTTGGAGGGAAGAGCTCTAGTACAAGCCAAAAAGCTACTATTAAATACATTTCCTCTAATCTGACACCAAAGGCTGCTTTCCCAGAGATGGAGGTACAAGGAGGCCTGCAGGCAGACTTCAGTTCTGCAAGGCAGCACCACTCTCGTCAGTTGTGTTTCCACATAACTGATCTCTGGCCATGGACACCAGTGTTCCAGCAGACTCTGCAGGCCAAAACCCAGGAGCTAAGCCTGATCTTTAATTACATTGTTAATGGAGTCCCTAGTCTGTGATGTTGGTAAAAACTCTTTGTTTGCATTTTATTTGTTCACATGGAAAACACTGCAACATCTGTCAAGATTTGGCAGGAATATGTTTCCCATCATTTCATAGAATCATAGCATGGTTTAGGTTGGAAGAGACCTCAAAAATCATCCAGTTCCAACCCCCTGCCATAGGCAAGGACACTTCCCACTAGAACAGGTCACTCAAGACCTCATCCAGCCTGGCCTTGAACACACCCAGGGAGGGAGCAGCCACAACCTCCCTGGGCAACCCGTTCCAGTGTCTCACCATCCTCATTGTAAAGAACTTCCTCCTAACATCCTGTTTAAATCTCCTCTCCACCAGTATGAACCCGTTCCCCCTTGTCCTGTCATTACAAGACCTTGTGAATAGTCCCTCCCCAGCCCTCCTGTAGGCCCCCTTCAGATACTGGAAGGCTGCTATAAGGTCTCCTCGAAGCCTTCTCTTCTCCAGGCTGAAAAGCCCCAACTCTCTCAGCCTGTCCTCGTAGCAGAGGTGCTCCAGCCCTCTGATCATCTTCGTGGCCCTCCTCTGGACTCTCTCCAGCAGTTCCATGTCCTTCTTGTGCTGGGGGCTCCATAACTGCACACAGTACTCCAGGTGGGGTCTGACGAGAGCAGAGTAAAGGGGGAGAATCACCTCCCTTGCCCTTTAGACCAGGATAAACTGGGAAAAGTCTATGGTAAAGTTTGAATGGCACACAAAAAGTTAGTGTTGATTAGCCAAACACTCAGTAATTTTTCTCTTTCATAAAGGTTCCTATGCTATAGTAAGGAGACTACACATACCTATTGCTGTGAAGGATTACAGGTCCAAAAAGCTATTGAGAAGTTTAGCCTAAACATGCAGAAATGATGAGTTAATGCCCAGATCTCATTTGAGCAGCCAGCATGTATCCTTTTCTAGTGCAGCTGCTGAGGCAGGTACAGAGGCTTCCCTCCTACCGTCCAGACACTCTCAAACCTTCAGGGAATTGAAACTATTCACATATTTTTCCCCAAGGCACTCAGGACAGTGTCATTATTCTTGCTTGAAATTAATCACACACAATATATGTTGTAAGAGCTAAATAAGATTTCAAATTTCGGAATTATTATACCAATATATAACATTAGCATCCACTAAAAACATCTCAATCTATTTAGCTTCAGTTTAGTGCTTCAGTTTTGCTGATTATTGTGAAAAGTCAAATTGTCTTCATATACCTTATGAATGGTGGGGCGGAGTAGGAGGCAGATTTGATAGATTGGCCATTTCAGTTCCCCCGTTTGATCTACGAGCTCCAAACTCTTCTGCCATGAATATTGCTTGATATAAAGAGACAACTTAGTTAGACTGTCATTATCAGTCTGATAAACAGCTCAACTCACCAATGTCAGCAATCAGGCTGCCTGGTTCCTGCTCTGAAACATATTGCTGCAACTTTGGCCGTGCTCTGTAGTGTGCATCATTGAAGTAAGGAGGAATTTTCTCATATACACTTTGAATGTGGTCACTCTTGAACTGGCTTGCCTCCTTCTCCACCACCATTAATACTGTGCTAACTCATTGAAAGCACTGCAAATGTGCTAGAGAACGGGAAGGGAGAAGAATATGTGCTGAAATTCTCCCTACTAAAATACATTTCCTTAAATGTGACAATATTTAGGAAATGGCATTTCCAAATACTTTGTTGCTATTAAAGGGAAATCGCTGAGGCTTTCAAAGGAATAAAGGTCATATATTCAATGATTTTGCACAATGTGGTGTTTTCTTATATCAATCTGAAAGCAATTTTATGACCTACCACTCAATGTTAATTTAATTTCCTTATTTTATATTTTTGGAAGCTGTTCAAATTTTGATTGATAAAGCATTCCATCCTTTTTCAGTCTACCCTAGAAAAATGTATTTTCTAAGAAGTCCTTTGTTTACAGACACATCTTAAGAAGTGGCAACTAAAAATGATGATCAATACTAAAAGATGCTCAGTGTCTGAAACGAAAGCTCTGAGAGGTGTAATTTCTCCTCTGCTTCACTCAGCACCCAGTAAAATCCACACATACAGACTTCCCACTGAACAGTTCATTGACATCATGTGTAAGTGCGAACACTTTCCAGCTTCACAAGTGTTTTTTCTTTTCTTTCTCAGCTATTCTGGATAGGTGTGATGCACTGGAATTAGCAATGCACCCAGGAAAACCCTGTGATATTGTGAATAGCCTCCTGCATCCCACATCATTGCTCAGTTCACCGTGAAGCTTCGTACAGAAAAGTTGTAAAACCTGTGAACTTGTTTGAACATATCTGGGCATGCCAGGATTTCCACTGATTGACTGAAGAGCTGGGCCATCAAGACAGGCTGCTCTGGCTCCACTCATATGCTGAAACAACTCCACGCAGAATAACTTGTCCTCTGAGGCAAACGTATCAATGACAGCACTGCGCTCAGGATCTCTGCACTGTAGGCTGTTCATTAACCTTATTCCTGATACTGTCCTTATCTTGCCCTTATTTTCAAGCCCATAAGCATTTTAAATCTCAGCACGCCAAAAGACTTCTGTGAGTTCCTAGGAAATTACATAAAGAGAAACACTAGAGCAGACTTAGCCCAGATTTGATCACAAATTTGAAACTAACCCTGAAGGGGCTTTGGTTATGTCATTTATTAATCTGAAAAACTGTGCTATGCTTAAATTCTGTAGCCCTTGGTGTCTTCTGTCATATCAGATATTCACCAAATATCACTGGGAAATTGGCCAGACTGCAAGTTTTCCAAATATTCTGCCTAGCTCAAAGTGATGACAAGTACTGGAACAGAGTGAAGAAATTATTTGGAAGATCATCACTGTTCTCTTCACGATATGTGTTGCTAAATAACAGCCACTTTAGAAACACAGATAATAATAATAAAAAAAAAGAAGACAACAAACATGAGTTGCCTTGGATAGTCTCTCCTGCACTGCACTGCATTGCACTGCAGATCTTTTTAGCTTCTAGTGAGATTTAAAGCCATTATCTTGCAAGCACTTACAGAGGTGCTTAACTCGGTGTGTGCAAACAATACCACCGACTGCATCCTGTGGGGAAATTCCAGGCACAGAGTTCACCACATGCATCACAACATACAAGACTGGCTCTCTAAGACAGAAGGATTTTATTTTTTTTTTTATTGTTCTTCATTAAAACCAAACTCTGCTGTAGAAGATGTTTTTTAAAAACCACCTTCAGAAAACCCCTGTTTGAAATAGCTAAAGTGCTCCACTGGGGATCGTTTCAAGGGGAAGCTGATGTACTATCAAATATACAGGAAAAGGCAGAACCTGGGAAAGAGAAGGAGAGGGAAATTGTTCTTTGGAAAAGCAACAACATCATTTCAAAGCTTTGCTATTGCTTCATTTGACAAGAAGAAATAATAACTGGTGAACTGATGTAAGATCACAGGAGTGAAGAGAACAAAACTGTTTCCGTTTAACTCTAGGCTTACACTCAGCATGGCTCATTTAGGCAGAGGGACAGATTGAAAGTTGCTACCACCTTGAGACACCTAATTATCAGATACAGAAGGTGTTGCATATGAAAACATCCAAGAAGAGAAACCACATATTCAGACACTCTTTCAAACTAAGGCAAATAAATTTTAAAGTTAAGTAAACCCATCCTGAGTTGTCTGAAAAACACTATCTCCTCTATGACAGGCACAAAAAAGGGGATGTATTAATGTTACATGTGGCTAAATCCCACGTAGAATTAGGAAAGAGATAATATCTTTTGTTTTAAAATGTTAGCTCTAAGTATGGGGGAAATAGTCTGGACTCTGAAATGTAAAAATCCAGTTTTGCAAGATGCTATTGAAATAAATTTTCTGTAAGGTTCTTATATGGAAGTAACCTTTTGTGGGGAAAGTTGGAGGAAGAGAGCAGTCACACCAGTCCCCAGCAAATATCAGAAGTCATGCCAGGGACGTTTCTGCCTAAAGGAGTCCAACGAACACCCATCCCCTACTCTTACAAAGACATAAACCACACAATGCTTGTCAGCACTCCATTTAATGCTTTTAGTACAACAGATTGAAATCCAGTGCACCAGAGTAAGAGAGTAGGGAGATGTTTAAGGGCATAGCCATTAAGATTGGTAAGTAAAAATGTTCAGACAATCCTAAGGAAGCTGGTTACAACCCACATTGCAGAAATAAGAAGAAAAAGAAATTCAAATAGCAAGCAGGGATGCCCACTGATCTAGCCTGGGGAAAGTAATTTCTAGGGGATTCGTTCAGGTTCAAGCATGATTTAGACATACCAATCTGAACCTCAAGAACCTTTCTTTAGCCACAGGAAGAGCCATAACTTGGAACTAAAGCTATGCATCGGTTAAAAAAAAAGAAAAAAGTTTTCTACCCCATACAAAATTGGATACTTTTTGCTGCAGATGTCATACAACAGCATTTTACATTGGTGTGGTTCACTTACTTGCTGTGCTGGTTTGAACTAATTGGAGGATTTGAATGAGAAATTAGACTATAGGCTGAAAGAGGAAAACACTGATGATGCTACTTCACTCATAGCTTTACTGAGAAAGAAAAAAAATTGCTGAAGAGTTGTAACCCAAATATAGATGTCAGGCTGCTTCAGACCTCTTTGGACTGTGGCTGCTCTCACATGGCTCTTTCTCCCTGCCTCTTGTAGCTGAATCTGAACAGTTCCACTAACTTCTTTCCTGTT
>VWZI01008845.1:0-25150 GCA_013396835.1 Psilopogon haemacephalus | reverse complement strand
TGATCTTTGAGGTCTCTTCCAACCTAGACCATTCTATGATTCTATGATTCTACATATGCATTTTAAAAAAATGTTTTAACATGTTACTAATTTTGAACTAGTTTTTTTTTTTACATTTTCCCCCACACTACACGGCTTTTACTCTGTTTCAAAAGTATCTGCCACATTTCTGCAAAAATGGGCTACTTCAGTTCTATTTTATGACATACTTTCTCTTCTTGTTCCTAGCTCTTCGATGTGACTTTTGACTGTTGCACCCTCTGTATTGTGCTGTTCTATTATTCTCTGAATATAAATGCCATCTTTATTAAATCTGCTGTAACACAAATCCTACACAGAAGTATTTGGGGCCCTAGTCAGGTCTCACTGATGCCAATGGAAAAAGAATTGTTCTTTAAATTAATCAATGTTTGAACAGGCAATAGGCTTGTCATGTCAATAAGGAGAAAGCTACTGCCCAGCTGTTACATTTAGAATATTAATACAGAAAGAATTCTAGCCATTTTCCAGATAGCTTGTTTTCTCACCCACTCCATTCTCCTAGCCTATGCTGCTGCAGTTTTCTGCTTCCCATCACAAGCACTTGTGTAGTACTGAAGAAGGCTACACCAAGCTGCCTAGTGTGGCCATATCCACATTCCTGCAAAACAAACCAAGCAGAAAAATCCCACTGTTCTGGCAAGTTATAAGAAGACCAGGCACATGCTGATTCAGTCCCAGTGGCCAAGAAACACACTGGCCTCTTTACCTGTAAGTGTCTCGCTTTCTGGGCATTTGGCTTATTGTGCTGGTTTGAACTAATTGGAGGATTTGAGTGAGAACATTAGACTATAGGCTGGCAGAGGAAAACACATGATGTCACTTCACTCACAGCTTTACTGAGAAATTTTTAAAAATTGTTTTAAAAGTTGTAACCCAAATATAGATAAGTCAGAGTGCTTTAGGCCTCTCTGGGCTGTGGCTGTTTTTCTTGCATGGCTTCTTTGCCTCTGCCTTTTGTAGCTGATTTTCAATAATTCCACTAACTTCTTTTCTACAGCTAATCCCCCTGGACGATCTACCTTCGCCTATCTGCTGCATCAACAGATGTTTAGATATGATTGGGGAAGGGGAGAAAGGTGGTAGGGGTGGTTAAAAACACCTCTTAGGGATTTTGATCTCTGGGAGGGGTGTGGTGTTTCTGTATTGCCTTTTCACTGTATAGATCTGTAAATATCTGTTATACATTGTAAATATCTGTTTGTATATTGAGCACTGCTATAAATATAAAGCTTCATTTATTAACTTCCAGGTGTTCTGAGTCCTAGCCTGGGTTATATCAAAGGGTGGAGGGGTAGGTAACTGCTAAACCACCACACTTATGAACAAATATAAACAAGAGGAGGCAATTCTCCAAACTGCTCAGCTATTTTGAAAAATAGGTTAAAATTTTAATGCAAATGCTTAATCTGCTTTGCCATCCCATTACTTATCTGACAGGTTACATTTACTTCTATAGACTTCATTAGCATACTTGCCTACTGGCTGTTTAACCTACGAATACATTTACCATTGTTTCAGCTCACAGGACAATGCACCATGGTGAGCTCACCTGTTTGCCTAGAACAGACAGATTCTTGCTGCATCCCTTTCCCCCTATAAAGTAGTCCATTTTTAACACATGACATGACTTCATTTAACACTCTGTGGTTTCTAGATTTACTTACAAACTCCTGTTAAAAAAATATAAAATCTTTTCAAAAGGACAGTTTTATGTCCATTAATCCTTCTTTCCACACTAGCTTTAAGGTACTTTCAAAGATCACTAATATCTTAGACAAATACAATTTTTAGCGGCTGGGTGTACTCTAGTTTTCATTTTACCACCTCCTACTACTAGCAATGTTTCTGTGAGCTGTTCTTTGCCTAGACTGGAAGCATATACTGAGGATTGAAGGTAGGTGATAGTGCAGGAGGACCTGAGAACACACATCACAATGACCCTATCTGTTGATCACCACCACCCTACACTTGCTAGAATACCTCCATATAGAAGAGGCTGAATGAGAATTTGCCAGGCTCCAGCTGAGATACTTGGTTAAAACCATTGCAAACCTGCATCTTTTTTGTTTTGGAGAAATTGTCTATTTTCCTACCACAGCACAATTCTCAAGAAATCATATGGCAATGCTATAAAGGAATTCTCTTCAAGCAAGCAAAAGCTCATCTTTTTCCACCTCCTGCTCCCATCAAAATTTGCCTTGGGCCTATCTGTGTAAACGGGCTGATGTACAAAGACAATGAATCAAAAGGAGGCAGCAGGGGATTGCAGAGAGTATCAAGTGATTTCTCAGTATTATTCCTGTCTCCTTGACATGCATTATGCCATGGAAAGGCTAGGAAATGAGTACAGAATCCATCTTGACACCACAAAATAGCAGGCAGTGTTTAGGCTGTTGTCTGAGACTGCTGCTGACCCAGAATTGTCTCCTTATTTCCTTTACCACTTTGCCTGCCAGAAACCCTGTGCTGTTTATTGAATCACAGCCCAGGCCACCTTTATGGTAGACACAAGTACACTGCTTTCTGCTCATGTTCATTATTAAATATTTGTTCTGATGTAGTTACATAATGGTAATATAATTGTACTGGAAATTGAATAATTGTATTAGCTGAGCTAGTACAGTTTTCCTTCTTTGGGCACAGCACCATGCCAAGAAAAAATTAGTCACTGGAGCACAGACATTCATGTTTGCATGCAAAAGACTATGGAAGAGAATTGTAAGAACTTTTCTTCATGACTTATGACTGTTTTACACGACAGGGACCCAGTCCATGGCCCAGCACCCTAAGCACCCCGCTAAGTGTTGTTGTAACTATGCAATAACAACTACCAATGCTAGTAGGCAAAGTATTGTCCATTCTAAGCGCTGACTTTATACAATGTTCTACTTCACTCTTTTTTAACAAGATTTACAAAAATTGAAATCCTGTCATTCAACAAAAATCAGTTAAGTGATTCATTATCCCTGGAATCCATGCTAAGGAGCCTGCACAGACAGGGACCAACAACCAAAAACTCTTCTGTTAGAGAAGAAGGCACCCAATGGCAAGAATGGGGAGCTTTGATGCTCCAAAAAAGTATTTGTGCTTCACCTTTGAAATACTGAAGAGCTACTCACAGGGTGGATGGACACTATGGGGCTTTATCTTGACAAACTGACTGCATGACAGCCTCTTCATGGAAGCCTGAATTTCATCTGAATACTAACACTGGCATTGTGTTGACTTTACAATGCAGAGTTCTTACACTCCCACTATAAGCTCAACCATCATACTAATTTCCTTCATTACCACTGCAGTTTCACATTCCAAACCCCTTCCTTGCAGAAAATTACGTGCATTTCAGTGCTGACAACAGGCAAGATTTAACAAGAAAATATTCTAAAGCACTGACATTTGAAGTCTACTCTTCGGTTGCTTCCATCCTCAGATGATAACGTATTGTAGGCTTTTTCACAGGAAGCTTTAAAATTGTGCAGACCCTTTGCAAAGACACAAAAAGAATCACAGAACTTTAGAGGTTAGAAGGGACCTCCAGAGACCACCAAGTCCACCCACCCTGCCAAAGCAGGATCTCCTAAGGTAGTTTGCCAAGAAATGCATCCAGGCAGGTTTTGAAAGTTTATAGAGAAGGAGATTCCACAGTCTCTCTGGGCAGCCTGTTCCAGTGCTCTGTCACTCTCATTGTAAAGAAATTTCTCCTTCTGTTGAGATGAAACCTTCTACGTTCAAGTGTGTAGCTGTTGCTTGTTGTCTTTATTGCTGCTGACCACAGGAAAGCAATTGGCCGCATCCACTTGACACCTGCCCCTCAGATATTTGTATACATTGGTAAGATCTCCTCTCAGTCTTCTCCATAATCACTGAGTAGTGTGAAATTTCAGTTGATATTGGCTGCTGAAAATGAAAGCAATTAGAAAAAAAAAAAACAAAAAACAGCATATACACCTTTTCAAAAGGGTGAAGACTGGAAAAAAATTTAAAAGAGTATTTTCCTGTCTTCTCTGCTACATGAATGAAAACTAAAGAGTGTGAGTTGGTACTTCAAGTTGTACAGGTAATATAAAAAGGAAATTATAAGAATACCAGCTTCATCCTCATTATGTAATGATGAGAATTAATCATAGAATGTTTTAGGTTGAAAGAGACCTCAAAGATCATCCAGTTCCAACCTTCCGCCATACTAGAACAACTAGAACTTCCAATTTAAACCCAGTACCTCTTGTCCTGTCATAACAAGACCTTATGAATAGTCCCTCCCCGGCTCTCCTGTAGGCCTCCTTCAGATACTGGAAGGTTACTATAAGGTCTCCTCGAAGCCTTCTCTTCTCCAGGCTGAAAAGCCCCAACTCTCTCAGCCTGTCCTCATAGCAGAGGTGCTCCAGTCCTCTGATCATCTTTGTGGCCCTCCTCTGGACTCTCTCCAACAGTTCCATGTCCTTCTTATGTTGGGATTTCTAGAACTGCACACAGTACTCCAGGTGGGGTCCGGTGAGAGCAGAATAAAGGTGGAGAATCGCCTCCCTTGCCCTGCTCGTGACACTTCTCTTAATTCAGCCCAGGACACAGTTGCTGTCTGGGCCACATGTGCACACTGTCTGCTCATGCTGAGCTTTTCATTCACCCAGACCCCCAGGTCCTTTTCCTCAGGGCTCCTCTCCAGTCATTTGCCGCCAAGCCTTATCCCAGATGACCAAATCCAAATCCAAATTCTAATTTGAGAAACAACCCATCCTTGTCACAGGTTATCTTTTTCAGTACTTTGCAAATACCAAAAGCCCTTACAGGGGGGAACTGCCACCTACCAAAGCAGAGAAGTAACATGGTTGCAATATGCTGTGTTTTTTCCAATCCAAAAAAAAAAAAAAAAAAAAAAAAAAATCCCTTTTGGGTTGCAGGGCAGGTTTCAGCGGTTTTCAGGCTGTAATATATTTCAAAACTACTAGAGCTCAGCAGAAGGGAGATGCAGCTCACTCCGTATCATGGTCCTTTTCTCTGCTGTTTCTGCAACTCAGTGCCGGTTCTAGTGCAGAGAAGAAAAATCAGCTTTATCATATGAGTGGGCATGATTTCCATCCTTTAGACCCTTTCTGCCACTGCTCTGTGCCATTATTCCTATACAGTCCCCAGATCAGTTCAATGAGCACTAAGCTGTGCCTGAATTGTAACACAGGCACCAGTAGTGTGTCATGCTTGCCTTATACCCCCCTTTTATGCTTCTGTTATTAATGTGTAACAACCAGCTTTACACTTTCTATTTTGCACGAATCTCATCATGTCAGTGCTCTGTGTCCCATAATGCACACCTGTATCCATGCTCTGGCAGGTAGGAAACACAAGTGAAAAGAGACAATAGTCAGTCCCTGTTGAAATGGTAAAAGGCTCAACTATGACCACCTGTCCCCCCTTGATGGGTATGGATTTCTCCACTTTAACTCCGAATTTCAAATGCACATTGGAGCACAGTACCTGTGAGCCTGGTACCCATCTGCTCTTTTGGTTAAAATCAGCCAGCATTTTAAGAAATTATGGCTGAAAGGAGTGATCAGGCAGACAAGGCAACATGGTTGCATGAGCTGCACATCCTTTGGAAACCAGGAAATGAAATAAGTAATTGGATTCAGTAATAATTACATTTGTCTAAGTGGGTTTGAATTAATCCAAAGCACTAATATTTGTGAAAAGAAAGAAGGAAAACCCTATGATCCCATTTATTTTTTTCCTCTCAACTATCTACTGCCCGCACAGGTTAGTGTTTCTCCTCTCTTTATTTATTGCAGTTCATTTATCTTCAGACAGGCATATATTTTAATCTGAGCTATTCCAGGAAAATGTGTATATGCTGTGGAGTTGCTGCAGTTTTTCATCAAGGTAACTAAATTCAGAAGATACATAAATATATATTTTGTCTTTTTATTTTGGTTGGATTTCAGTTTTGTGCCCAGTCTTTAAGTTCTTTGCATCTGCATTGCTGCAACAAGTCTCCACTTCAGAGGAATATCCCCCAAAGTCCCTGTTCCTTGAAACAGTATTTTCTTTAAAAGGCAAAAATGACTTTGTGGTCTGACATTGTAATACCTGAGAGATTTCTACTGAACTTACCACGTGAATGTTGACAGAATCAGCAGGAGACAAATAGAAGCTTTACTCTTCTAAACAGGGTAGTGGAAATGCCATTGCATTTATAATGGAATATATAAATTCCCAAATCCCTTTGTTCATTGTTCTGCAAGAACTTGCTTAAACTAAACTAAACGAAAAACACTTGTGCAGCAATTCTGTTAGATTACACCAACAACAGAGGAATAAATGACTATACTAGTCACAGTCAATAGCAGCCTCTTTTCAAAATTCCTTGTCTTCCACTGTACTGATTTATGCCTAATGCAAAAGAAGACTCATCATATCGAGCTGTATTATTACTGTTATGATAAAGGTAATATATGGCAAAGTGTGTAATAATACAACAGTCCCTGGACTTAGGCTGTCAAAATAGGAAAAATCACTGACTCTGCGTGTCTCCTATGTTTGACTTCTCACTGACAGAGATTCCAGCAGTGGGAATATCATTGGGGCACAATGCTCCACTTTCTACTCTAGCTTCATCTTCATTTGGAGTACACATGGAGAGAAGAGGTAAAACATCCACGTCCAACTCTGTTCACTCTTAAGTAATTAAAAAAATCCCAACAGTCCGATGTACAACCTGAAAGATTCCAGAAAATTACACAGTAAGGGCTGACACAGGGTGAGAGAACAGACCAAGTAAGCAAATAATTAAAATTAGAATAGGATAGATTTATACCTCAATCCAACACTCTCTATCATACTTCACACTTTTCTCAATCTTGTTAGAGAGATAAAAAGACACACATACACACACACAAATTATGTTACTGCCTGCTTTCTGATAAACAGCCCGTAGGACATAGGAAAGTACCAAGACCTTTACCATTCTAAAGAGGTAATGTGACTAAATTTGCATTTGACGTCTATAAGGAAAACAAACCCCAGGTCTCGGAGGGCAGAAATTCAGCTGCACACACACACAAAAAATAGGGGGAATATGCAGAAGCCAAGAATCCAGTGGTTCTAAGGCCCACATTAAAGAAGGTAACATGGAATGTCTCTACTGTCCCTTTCTGGATTGCACACATGAAAATATTCCTTGCGCACTTCTGTTTCTTTCATGCAAAGTAGTTCACAGCAATGTAATTGAGAGTATGTGGACACAGCGCTCAAAGACATAATTTTTAATTGTCTGCATATACCCAACTTTTAAAATGTCTAGCTCATGTACTCAAAGGACTATAACTGTGCATGGAAACCAGCACAATGTTGCCAGAAAACACAAACTAATGAAATTATATCCAGACTGTGTCCCATCATAGAATCCATTCAAATCCATTTTCTTTCCAAACCCATGATAAATAGAGAAAAAAAAAAAAAAAAAGTAGGATACAGCTCTTTATTTGGGTTATTCTGACCATACTATTGTAACACCACATCTAATGGCATTAGTATTGCAGCTAACCACAGTAAATTAAATATGCATGGGATCATGCTAGCACTGAAGCCAACTGGGCACATAGATGATGGAGATGGAATAACCACACAAAAACCTCTTACCCCTCTTTACTGGATGGCTGCACCCATTTTCCCACTGCAAGAGTCTCTGGCATATGCCTACTCCTGATTCATGGCCAGGTCATGTGTATGAGTACAAACATGGTCAAAAGTGTGTGAGTACAGTGTTGAAATGAGCCAGAGACCAACATAATGGATTTGATATCTTCTTACTGACATTGCTTAACTCTTAGAACAAGTTTCAGGCTACTCTGGGTCTCTCCATGACACCCTGGGACAGCTTTGGGAACAGTTCACTCCAGGGCACTAGAGGCACTAGAGTTGTAACTGCATCTCAGAGTATGCCACACACACTGTGCAGACAAAATTGCAAAAAGCTTTAACACAACTATCACATTAAGTCAGGCAATTCAAGATGAAAAGAGACACAAAATAATATTTTGGGCCTCAAAAGCACCATTTGAATCCCAGGGAGAAATACAGCCAAGTACCACATAGCTCAGAAGAAGTCAGTGTACTAGATAAAGTGCTCACCATAAGTCATCTGAATATGAGTCAGCTCACCCCAAATTGCCCTGTAGAATCCCCCTATTAAGTAATACAGAAACAGCTTATGAGGAATTGTAAAAGTGCAGAATAACAAACTGCTTTTTCCATTCCCCTTTCTGCATCCATTACATCCACAGACTTCCCTTTTTCACCCTAAAATAATCTTTCTGCATCTTTCATAGCATGAACAATATGAACTTCAGTTTAGTGGTCCCTTCAAATTGTTTGGAGACACTCTAGAGCATTAGGCATTGACAGAAGCTATGTGATGCCTCTTGAAGTGCCTGGTACTTTGCCTTCAAATCCATATCTGCAGGTATAGCTATACCATAAATGTATTTGCCCTAAACCAGTTCAGTTTGAAACTACCATCCTTCCAACTCACCCCGAGTCATCTCCTGACAGCCTCTTCAATTCATTCTGCTGAGGCTGAAGGTTTGAGAATGGCAGGTCAGTAAGTGACTGTTTCACAGACTCCCTCATATTTCTTACTTCTGACCCTCAGTTCTCTGCTACCTCTCTCTGCTGTTCAAATGAAGAGACCAGCTAGATAAAGAGCCAGGATATTCACACATCACTTCCGAGGACACCTGTTTTCAACCTAAGCAGCACAAAATGTGGGCTCTTCTGTTGTGCATTATGAAGAGAGATACAGATGGTGTAAGACAGCTCACGTGGTTAAGAATAATTGAGAGGGAACCTCAATATAGACCTTACATATCAATGTAGACATATTATCCTTCCTTTGCAGATGGTGCACACCATGGCATATAGATATACCAGAAGCTCTACACCCCATTAAAGTAAAAGCTGCACATCTTCTAAATTAAAAAAAACACAAATTAAAAAAACCCCACACCAAAACAAAACAAAAAAAACCCCCAACCCTCAATACCACCACACAGCTAAGATGAAACAGTCAATAATCTTGCTACTAGGTCTATTTCTTGAGTTTGACAAGGTGCCTAACTGATCAAAAATAAACCCCCAACATTTCTTAAATTATGGACACAAAGCAATTTCAGATTTGCTGGGTACAAGCAGAAGAGAGAGGATTCTCTCCCTCCTTTTTGAATGACACTAGAAATTTTTGTTTTCATTAATTAAAGTCTGACACCGCTACATTGCAATCAGAATAAGAAGTTCTGAATATTATTAGACTTTTCCCCCTTTCCTAAGCTGTTTCTGCTTTCTTGCTGCAAAATGCCTCTAGCTGTAAATTATTTCTGCATTTCAGATTTATACAGAAATATGTATAAACCAAATGAGGAAAAATGAAAATATATTCATGCAGCTGTTTCTGCCTATCACCTTTAATCTTTCATGCACTTTAAAATATGTGCTTCCCACAAAGGGAGAGAGAGATCTATTTTTGCTTTATGTGAATATAAAAGTAATTTGTTGCCATAGCAATATTTTTCCATCCAAATGCTCTGAACACCACAGTTGCTTCAGGTTTTGGGTAAACTGTAACTATCTCAAAAAAACATGTAATATGTTATGCTTCAACAACCTCTTCAGTTCCATCATAATCACATCTTTCTGCTAGACATTATTAACAAAAAATAATTCAATATAGATATTTATGTCTGTACAAGCTTACTACCTGAGATCACTTTCAAAATAATTTTCTTGCATCTTGTTTAATTCAGTTTGTATTGCATTTCTGTAGATTATATATCTGTGGGCTTAAAAAAAAAAAAAAAGCAGCAATCCCTGGGTAGAGGGCCAAATACTTAAGTCCACAGGAAAGGTGCATGAATTTAAAGAAAAATATTAATATCCTGCATGCTGTACTTTCTTAAATTGCCCTCCATCCCCTTGCATAGTGCTCTTTAGTATGGTTCTCAGAGATGTCAGCCCTGCTCATTTCCATAGCAACCCTCTCAACAGAGTAGAAGAATTTGTTGAAATTGTTGGGGTTCAGCGTTTGAAAACAGCAATACCATGAGAAGTGTTCCTGACCTTGGGCTAGGAATCACAGGAGCACAATTTTTTTCAGATTAAGTTTCATCCTGTTCTGAGAATAGCAACTTCTATGGCTCTGGGAGGACATTTCATAGAAGTTTGAACTATGGACTATGGTATAAAACCCACAGTGGATGAAGCTTACTATGTATTTCTGTTGCAGTATTACATAATGTTTAAATACAAACAAAAGAGAAACCAAAAGAAACATATCCTCAATACCTTAATAAAAAATACCAAACCCAGAACACACAAATGCTGGCAGCACTCTCTTCCACCCACACCACAACAGTGATTTCACAGGGGATTTGTGTAGATTGAGGTTGACTGCCCCAGCCCACTGACAGTGCTTCCAGGCACGATGCCACATTAAAGTTCATCAAAGTCTCCACACTAGCCACCTGGTGCTCATACTTCCAGTAAAGGTCTCCAGATGTGTCCAAAGCTAATTCACTGTGCAGTTCCCTTGAAAAAAACACACTCTATGTGTGTTTTTTTTACTATTTCTGACTGGATAGAGTTGGGCACATAACTGCTCTTGTTACCTTTCACACATTTTCACCAGCCCATGACTGTTTGCTACACACTCAGGAGTCTGTAAACCCTTTGGAGATATTTATTTCACAGGGCCCCAGGCTGGTAATCTTTTTTGTAAGACTACAACATAAACACTAAATAAACATGCTCGCTATAGGCCAGACATGCTAACATAGTATCTTATTAAAAAAAAAAAAAAAAAAAAGAAACCCTGCAATATACTTTCTTAACCCAGATGTAAATAATGGTTTATTTAAATTGTTACCATCTGTTTAAAGCGGACATGAAATGCAAAATGGTCTTCTTTTCCCCCAGTCTCTCACAGATAACCTGAAATGCGACATGCATTTTGTACTTCTGAATACAACTCACTCCACTGCAGACAGCCTTTCTTTTGTACAATCATTTGCATCAGTAGTGCTTGCACGTCTTTTACATAGCAATAGAGAGGAAAGGAGACAGCATGAAATATAATTGCAAGCCCATAAAAAGTGATCAAGGAGTCTTCAATAGATATATACTTGCAGTATATAAACTGCCATAATCTGCTTTCCTTAAGGTGAAGTTTCATGGTCAGCTGAAGACAAACGAAACACACATACTACTGCACAAATGTTAGCATTCCTGCCTTCCCTTTTGCCCTAGTCCAGGCATTTCTGCCCACTCCCTTCTGCCACCATTAAAGCAAGACTGGGAGAACTATCTACTCAAAAGCATTTTTTTCCGAGTTCAACCAGGTCAGCTCTAAGTCAGCTCAGTTTCCAAATCCGGTTGATCATGTAAACCCCAGTGCAAGAATGAAATCACCTTTCAAGGGCATCACAAACAGTACAACTGGAGGTGAGTTAAGCCCCGTTGTGAAAGAACACTCTTAACTGACTAGATTTCATACTGATAAGTGTTCTCTAAGGGGCAATACACAAATATCAATCAGTATGCATCAGGCAGTTTACTGCCAGAGGAAACAATTTACTGTAAACAATGTTTCTGCAAGACAGGTGCACATTTAAGATCACTATTTTACAAACTACTACATACTATTTTATGGAAAGAAACGGAACCACCTTAACTTCTACCCCTGAGGTGAAAGAGAAAATACATAAAGGTTAGATCTCCTGCCTCTGACGTCTAACTTAACTACAAGGTTACCTTTCTTTGTATATGCATACCTCTTTCATGTGTGTATGCATACATATACACATATAAATTTACGTTTCATAAAGAAATGTGTCTAATATTATGAAAATTTGATTTTTATGCCTAAAGCCAAAATAACAACTGATTTTATGAACTCTACTACATTATAGGAGCAACAGAGAAAACTACCAGAGTGTGCAAAGAACAATGTTGTACAGGATCACACATAGGTAGACATCATTCTTAGTAGTAAAATTGTTAGCTGTCTTTTTACACCTTGGAATAATTAATTAAGACCTGTTCCATGTTTTACACCATTGACTTCCAAATATGTTTTGAGATGCATTTTTAAAAATGTGAACTTCAAGTAATACTGGTTTACCAAGAATCAGTGGACACTAACAATACCATTGCACCAAGGCACAGCACTTATTACTATGATTTGATTTTAAAGTTCAACTAATTACCACTTAATGGGTAGGAAACATAAACTATTTTAAACATAATGGGAGACAAGCCCTGGTTTTACATATATCAGCATCAGAGTTTTAGAAGTGCCAGCTAGCACTAAGCTTTACTGTATCACAGAATCATAGAACGGTTTAGGTTGGAAGGGACCTCAAAGATCATCCAGTTCCAACACCCTGCCATAGGCAGGGACACCTCCCACTAGAGGTCACTCAAGGCCTCATCTAACCTAGCTTTGAACACCTCCAGGGAGGGAGCATCCACAACATCCCTGGGCAACCTGTTCCAGTGTTTCACCACCCTCACTGTAAAGAACTTCTTCCCAACATCTAGATTAAATCTCCCCTCTTCCATGTTAAATCCATTACTCTTCATTCTGTCATTACAAGACCTTATAAATAGTCCCTCCCCAGTTCTCCTGTAGGCCCCCTTCAGATACTGGAAGGGTACTATAAGGTCTCCTTGAAGCCTTCTCTTCTTCAGGCTGAAAAGTCCCAACTACCTCAGCCTGTCCTTATAGCAGAGGTGCTCCAGCCCTCTGATCATCTTTGTGGCCCTCCTCTGGACATTCTCCAGCAGTTCCATGTCCTTCTTGTGCTGGGGGCTCCAGAAATATTGAGTGGGATAGGTGATCAGGCACTGAACCATTTTCCTTCTAGCTGTCTACTTTACCTCTGCTCAAGGAGTTCCATGATTGGCAATGCTCCAGAAGGCATGGAGATTCATAAATGCAAATATTTATTAAATATGCAAACATTACGGATCAGTGTGCCCTGAAATATGCATGTTCTTAAAACACTGCAACATGGCTTCTTGATGATACATAATGACATCTGACAGCTCATACTCTAAACAGATTTCCTTTTCGAAGTGGAATTAGTGGGGAATACAAATAAAGGAATACGAGACATCAGAATCACAAAATCATTTGGTTAGAAAAGACTTTTAAGATCATTGAGTCCAAGTGCTGATGTTTACATGAAGAAAGAAAAATCAAGGGCAAATATAACACTCCACAGTGAAGATCATGCTACAGAAACTGCTGACTATATCGCAGTCCATGGTACAGAAGGCCTGGTCTCCCAACTCACACAGCAGAGAGCTTGGGAAAGGAGGGATGGGATGTGAACCTGGGAGCAAAGGAATGCAGGTGAATCTGCAAGCCTGCAAGCTTCCCAGCAAAACTGAAACAGTGAAGCAATCTTAGAGGTACTCAAGGGGACAGATACACAACTCTCACAGACCTTTCCAATCCTCAGCTCATTTACCATGCTTTAGGTCAGGGCTTTACCCTTGGTGAGGTCAGGGATTTGATCCTCCTTTCACACAGTGAAGCATCCATCAAAGCTGTGCAGTAAGCAGCTTCCCCAGCTGGAAGTAATGTGTCAGAGAAAGATTTATGTAAGCAGGTGAAACACTGGGAGGGCCATTCCCACAGTTGCCTAAATGCCCTTTACACCACTCTGACAGCCAAAGGCAGGTACCCGGTGTAGAGAAGGCATCTTGGTGTTGGAACTAGCACAAAACCCTGCAGTTGCAGCTTTTGTCCTTGAGCAAATACAAGGAAATGGAGCCACAGGCAGGATAGTGCCGGGCCAGCCGAATGACGGCCAAAAAGACTTGCACCTGAAGCACGCCCGAGGGTCCTCGACCTGATGGGTGCCTGCGGGAGCTGACCCACTCCCAATGACCAAACCATGCTGCGCTGCACCTGTCAGGCCCTCGGCCTTGGCTTCGGTAATATATGAGGATTTGGCTTTCGCAAAATTCATTCATAAGACCTAATATTTAAAATAACGAGGTAGCTGTGGGTGTCAGGAGGAACCAGGAGTGTTCACGGCCAAGGATAACGAGGGTGCCTTGAGTGCCGGGAGGAGCCAGGAGGCCTCTGGTTGAGGTTCAAAGAAGATGCAAGAGGGCCAAGATCACAGCTGTTGCTTTGATCCAACGGACTAAGGGGTGGGGGGTTAGGGGTAGTGCTTAGAAAATGTAAAAGAATACTCATGAATATGTATAAAGCGAATGCAATATCCTATATAAGCGCTGCTATCTGCTGTTAGTGTGTGCCTCTAGCAGTTTTGCTATTTGCTATGCACCCTGTGCTGTTCTGCCTTTATTTTATAATAAACCCTTTATACTTAAATTTTAAAGCCAGTTCGTTTCTCACACTCCTCAGGTCGGTTCTTCCCCAAGGCCAGAAACTTTAATTCGCGTTTACGCGCTGTGTTTACGCAGGAATGCACAAGAGGGGGCCGCAGGTCCCTGCTAAGCGGCGCGGGACTCAGCCTGGGCAGGCCCTGGCGGAGTCCGAGCTCCACCGCGGGGCGGAAACCGCCGCTCCGGCCGGCTGCAGAGGGACTCCCCTTCCCAGGGTATAGCAGAGGTGCTGCCAACCTGCACATGGCCCTCACCTTCCGCTCCTCTCCGTTCATGCTTCCCCCTGTCCCACCACAGCCCCCGAACACTCGCCCCACCACCGCCTTCTTCCCTCGGCACCCAGCTTACAGGAGCTCTCCGACCGCGGCCCGGCCCGTGTCCGCGCTCCCTCCCTGCTTCACAGAGAATGGCTTTGCTCCATGTTTTGCCTGGCCGATCCTCCGTAGACCTCCGTGGGTGAATGGGAGGGAAAAAAGGCCACCGGGACCCCGTTCCAGGCTGGAGATGGTCTCTGCCCACGGACTAGATCTGAAGTAAGCAGACCACCTCGTAATGTCAGATCACTCCAACCTCTTCTAGTGCTCCCCTGCCTCAGGCAGTTCCTAGAAATAGAAATATGGACATGTACCCAGGTTCACTACACAACGGCGAAGAGTTTCCATAGCTCCGACTGACTGTACCAAAAGGGGGAGAAAAATTGCTACAGTTCTACTTGTTCTGAGCAATATAAAGGAGGATGCAGGTCACCGAGGTGATTGTAAAAGAAAGGGCTCTGGGAGCACAGGGAACACTGCCAAAGGACAAAAAGCTTTAGCCCTTAGACCTGACACGGCTCATGAACTAAAAGAAATAGAGAATCGCATATAGCTTTGGCGAGCTTTGGTCTCTCCAGCCACTGTTTTACCACTGACTTGCTGAACAAAGTTGCTCAGAATCATTGCACTTCTGCTTAGGTCTTGCTGCTTTCCAGAGGTGAGATTTGCCTTCCTATGTGGTGCTTCAGCTTCCATGGAAGAAAAGCAGTATGTAAGCATTCTTGTTACTTAATGTATGAAATCTGCTGGCCCAGGGCCATCATTTTGGTTTGCCTTTTGTGGTAGTTTGGGAGTAATCCACCCCCCACCCCCTTCTCCCACTTTTGAAATTACCCAGACTAGACTCATCTGGCTGGAAGTTAATGAATGAAGCTTTATATTTACAGCTCAGCAATATATACAAGCAGATATTTACAATATATTGCAGATATATCCAGTAAAAAGGTAATACAGAAACACCACACCCCTCTCAGATATTTGAGTCCCCAGGAGGGGTTCCCAACCACCCTTCCACCTCCCCCCCCCAACCCCCCCTGTCTTATCCCAGTGTCTGTTTTATGTGCCCGGTAAGCAGGGAAGATCGTCCAGAGGGAATTAGAAGCAGGAATTGATTAGTTGGGTTACACAGATTCAGGTGGAAGGCAAGAAGACAGGGAGAGGGAGAGACCAACAGCCCAGAGCTCAGACCTGAGCAGCTCTGTCTTATCTATGTTTGGGTTCTTACTTCTGTATCGGTCAGCACACCTATGAGTGGAGTAGGCATCATCACTGTCTTCCTTTCTCAGCCTACAATCTAATTTCTCTTATTAAAATATTCCAATTAGCCTCAAACCAGCACATATTTGTACAGAACTTGGTGTAACATGGGCCCTTTTTCTGTTGCTGGGGCTTGCAAACACTTGCAGGCCAGTAGAAGTACATAGAATTAATTATACCCATGCATGAATGCATGAGGAAAACTATTTTTTAGAAATGAGAGTAAAAAAATACTTCCGAAGACTCTCCAGGGGCAGCCTTATTTGCATTAAAAACCTTCAAAGCTAACTGAAAAAGCAGCAGAGCAAACACAGTACCTGAAAAAAAAACAAACAAAAAAAGCCCCCCAAAACCTGTCCTAGCAAATACAGTGTATGAAATGGTCAAATTCTGGTCTTCCTTACAGAACGAAACAAACATACTAAACACAGATTATGTTTTAATTTCAGCATTTGTTTAATTGATTTTTTGATGTCATGCAAAAAACCCCAAGAGATAGCCAGTTAAGGTTCCAGTACCATGAATACATGCAGCTCACATGCATATACTTGCCTGATTTAGCAAGTTGACATCATCTGTCTGTATTTGCAGAAGGTAGGGATAAAATTTGAGTTTCTGAAATGGATTTTATGTCCATGTTTAGTTTTCCTCCCAGTTTCCCTCCCTTTGTTTGGCTGCTTATTTGTATGCTAACCTCACTTAAAGCATGAAGGCAAATCCTCTGTGAACAAGAGCAAAGCTCATTAAATTCAGTGGAACTGTGACTCCAAGTCATCCAGAAGTCTCCTGCACACAGATATCCAACCCAGGAATTCACAAATAAACAATATGATCAAAAACTACTTTGTAAAAAACATCTTTAGGAATGTGCATGACATATCTTGCAAATACTTTACATTTCCTTTGTATACATTACATAAAGCAGTTAAGTGGAGTCCCTGCTGACTGGAAGAAGGAAAATTTTACATCCATTTGTTAAAAGGGTAGAAAGAAGACTCTGGGAACTACCAACCTGTCAACCTTGCCGCTGTGCTTCAGGAGATCATGGAACACATCCTCCTAGAAACTGATAAGAGACAGGGAGGACAGGGAGGTGATTTGAGGCAGTGTGGCTTCACCAAGGCCAAGTTCTGGATCTACCTGGATCTAAGAAAGGCCTTTGACTCTGTACCACATGACATCCTGGTCACCAAGCTGGAAAAACACAGACTTGATGGGTGGACAACTCGTTGGATAAGGAATTGGCTGGATGGTCACACACAGAGAGTGGTGATCAAGGGCACAATGTCCACCTGGAGACCAGTGACAAGTGGCGTCCCTCAGGGGTCAGTGCTGGGACCAGTGCTGTTTAACATCTTTGTCAGTGACATGGACAGAGGAATTGAGTGCACCCTCAGCAGGTTTGTGGATGACACCAAGCTGTGTGGCACAGTCAACTTGTTAGAGGGTAGGGATGGCATCCAGGGACCTGGACAGGCTGGAGAGGTGGGCCCAGGCTAGTCTCATGAAATTCAACAAGGCCAAGTGTAAGGTCCTGCACCTGGGTCGCTGCAATCCCAAGCACAAATCCAGGCTGGGTGATGAGTGGCTGGAGAGCAGCCCTGAGGAAAAGGACCTGGGGGGCTGGGTAGATGGGAAGCTCAACATGAGCCAACAGTGTGCACATGCGGCCCAGAGAGCAACTGTGTCCTGGGCTGCATCAAGAGCAGCGTGGCCAGCACGGCAAGGGAGGGGATTCTTCCCCTTTACTCTGCTCTTGTCAGAGCTCACCTGGAGTACTGTGTGCAGTTCTGGAGCCCCCAGCAGAAGAAGGAAGTGGAAATGCTGGAGAGAGTCCAGAAGAGGGCCACGAAAGTGACCAGAGGAGCACCTCTGCTATGAGGACAGGCTGAGAGAGTTGGGACTTTTCAGCCTGGAGAAGAGAAGGCTTCAAGGAGACCTTATAGCAACCTTCCAGTATCTGAAGAGGGCCTACAGGAGGGCTGGGGAGGGACTGTTCACAAGGTCTTGTAATGACAGGACATGGGTTAATGGGTTCAAACTGGCAGAGGGGAGATTTCAACGGGATGTTAGAAGAAAGTTCTTCACAGTGAGCGTGGTGAGACACTGGAACAGGTTGCCCAGGGAGGTTGCGGCTGCTCCCTTCCTGGAAGTGTTCAAGGCCAAGTTGGACGAGGCCTTGAGCAACCTGTTCTAGTGGGAGGTAACGGGGGGTTGGAACTGGGTGATCTTTGAGGTCTCTTCCAACCTAAACTATTCTATGATTCTATGATTCTCCAATTCTGCCTAATGAACCTACTGACTTACTCTGGTGGAGTAATTATACTAGTAGACAAGGGAAGGACAATGGACTTCTGCAGTGCTGCACAACATCCTTCTCTCTAAGTTGGAGAGATATGGATTTCATGCTTGTAAAGTGGGGAGGATAAGGAATTCTCTGGATGGTCACATCCAGAAGGTAGAGATCAATCGCTTGATTTCCATATGGAGACAGGTGACAAGTGTGTCCCTCAGGGGTCCGTACTGGAAGTTTAATATTTTCATCAGTGATACAGACAGTGGGTTCAAGTGCATCCTCAGCAAGTTTGCAAATGACACCAGGCTGTATGGTGCAGTCAAGGAGCCAAAGGGATGGGATGTCATCCAGAGGGACTTGGACAAGGTGGGTATGAGATGAGACTGAGAGCAAAAAAGGACTTGGGGGTATTGGTGGACAAAAAAACTAGACATAAATCAACATGAGCCAGCAATGTGCACTTGTAGCCCAGAAGGCCAGTCACAACTTGGGCTGCACCAAAAGAAGTGTGGCCAGCAGATTGAGAGAGGTGATTCTGGCACTGTACTCTATCTGTTCTGGTGAGACCTTACCTGCAGTACTGTGTTCAGCTGTGGGGCCCTCAGCACAAGAAGGACTCAAGCCTGCTGGAGTAGGTCCAGAGGAGGGTTACGAAAATGATCAGAGTGCTGGAGCACCTCCACTGCCCAGACAAGTGAAGAGTTCAGCGTGGAGAAGAAAGGGCTCTGGGCAAACTTGGAGTAGCCTTCCAGTACATGAAGGGGGCCTACAAGGGGTTTTAGACTAGAGGAGGGCAGATTTAGATTGGACATTAGGAGTAAATTCTGTATTATGAGGTGGTATTAGTCTTGAGAGGAGAATGCTGTGGGGGTGTGGATCTTGTTAACTTCTATAAATATCTGAAGGGTGCTGTGTTGGTTTGNGGGTGCGTGTCAGGATGATAACAGTGGTATCTTTTTGGTGATGCCCAGTGACAGGACAAGGAACAATGGCTATAAATTGGAACACAGGAGTTTCCATCTCCACATAAAGAGATACTTCTTTATGGTGAGGGTGATGGAGCACTGGAACAGGCTGCCCAGGTAGATTGTGGAGTCTCCTTCTCTGAACACTTTCAAAACCTTCCTGGATGTGTTCCTATGCAGTCTGCTCTAGGTGGTCCTGCTTTGGCAGGGGTGTTGGACTAGATCTCTAGAGGTCCCTTCCAACCCCTAACATTCTATGATGATGTGGTGGAACACTGAAACAGGCTGCTCAGGGAGGTGGCCTGGGTCACATTCTGGGTTAGACTTGATGAGGCTCTGAGCAATCTGATCTACTTGGGGATGTTCCTACTTATTGCTGGGAGGGCTGGACTAGATGACCTCTAAAGATCCCTTCCAATCCAGTGCATTCTATGATTATATGATTCTATTACTATAAAGGTTTCAGGAGGGGGAAAGTACTACAGCATTAGAATATGAAATCAAGCTTATGATCATGTAATTTCTCTACTGACATTCAGTCTTTTATTTTGCATCATGAACACTGTCTAGCTCATTATTATGCTGACCCATTCTTCTGGCTGTGCACTTCTGCTCTTATTCTTTAAGGCACCAAATTTACCATAAATTGGATATTAAGGAAATAAATTATTAATATATTTGTAACCTGGAACACAATTAAAATGCAGTTTCAAGTACACAGCTTGCATGTCTGGAAAAACTGTTTTCAGTGGTGTATTTGCATCTTACAGCAGTGATTGAAAAAATTATAATGGAGTAGATTTTTTTTTTTTTAAAGCTTGTTTTTACTGGAGAAATAGAAGGAAAACAATGGGAATTTGGGAAAGATTGTTGAAAGAATTTTTTTTTGCTGGTTAAGAAATGAACTCAAATCCCTTTTGTTCAGTCAGAGAAGCCTCTTTAACTTTATGTTTGTTTTTTTTTTTTTTGCTTCAGAACATGATATAAAATACTACTACTTCACTCATGAAGTGTAAGCAGTAGTACAACAGAGCCTACTTCTTATCACTGTTGGTGTTAGAAGCTAAAAGGAATTGAATTTTTTGTTCAATTTTGGGCACCTCAATACAAGAGACATGTTGAGGTGATGGAGGAGGGCAACAAAGCTGGTGAAGGGCCTGGAAAATAAATCTTATGAAGAGCGACTGAAGGAGCTGGGGATGTATGCTGGTTTAAGGCTGATTGCAATATTCTAATGTGAGAAATTAGATCATTGATTGCAAAAATAAAATAATGATAAAGTCTATACCATTCATGGGCTTGCTGAAAGGGATAGATAGTTCTTCCCTCTTTGCTCTTGAGCGCTTGCTCCCTTCACTTTTCCTTCGTCCTGCTCTAGTATCCTCCACTAAACTTGGTTAACAGATGACATGTAAGCCTTGCTAGTCGATTTCTGTCTGGGAGAGAAAGTGGAGTTTAGCCCCTTCTGGACTTCTTTGGGAGGGAAGTTTGGATTTCTGTATTGTTTCTAAATTGTATATAATTGTAAATACATGTAAATATGTTGTGAATATCAATTTTAAATTGATATTGATATCCGCGGGGGGGCCTGGAATAGTCCCCCGGGTTCTTTTGGATGCGTGGTTGTCAGGAATAAATGCACGAGTTGCTTAAACACAGAATAAACAGTTTAAACAGTCAGAACTTAGAGAACAGAGAGCCTACATACAAAGCAGATTCCAGCCTAGCCTATAAAAGCCTGTGAAGTGCGAGGGGATACAGTGTTTCTTCTCGAGAAAGGGGAGAGGGAGAAGGACGGATTTATCCTGAATAGGGAGGAAAAGAGAAGGGGTTTTGCCTTGCCGCTTTGCTATAAGCTGCGATGCCTGCCGCAGCTGCCGCTGCTGCACGTGGCTGGTGCTGGACGGAGGAGAGGCTCTAGTTCCTCACAGCACGAGGGGGAGACGAAGAAGAGCAGCTGACGGTCGTTGTACCCCTCTTAAATACCCCATTAGGAGAGCGTGGAACTGACCTATAGGCACTTAGCATCCACTGCCTGGCCAATTGGTTCAAAATAGTCCCGTGCCCAGGGGTGGTTTCTCAACACCTTAAGACGCAGCACAGATCACCTGACTCAGGCGCGTGATTTGTACATGCAGCCCAGGGTCTCCTGGTTCCGGGGCCACGTGGTGTGCCCCCCCTGCACCCCATCCTGGACCTTGCTACGGAAGGGGGAGGGGGATCCCAGGAACTGAACCAACTCTGGGCCAGTAATCGCACCCATACCAGGACAAAATATATTGTGTATATATGCTTGGAAAGTTAGCTTTGCTGTAAATATAGCTTTATCTTAATTCCAAGCTGGTCTGGTAAATTTCAGCTGGGATGGGAGGTAGGGGGTGGTGGTGGAAGTTTCTCAACCCACTACAGAATGTTTAGTTTGAAAAAGAGGAGGCTGAGGGGAGACCTTATTGTTGTCTACAGTGACCCAAAAGGCTGTTGTGGAGAGGTTGATGCTGGTCTCATCACAGGTGATTAGTGGTAGAACAAGAGGGAAGAAACATTTTTTTTCATGGGAAGAATGTTCAGGCATTGGAATGGGCTGTCCAGTTTGCTGGTGGAGCCACCAACTTTGGATGTGTTTAAAAGTCATTTGGATGTGGTGCTTGGTTTAGGGTGAACCTTGTAGAATATATTGGTTGGACATGGTGATCCTGAGGGTCTTTTCCAACCTGGATGTTTCTGTGATTCTGTGACTAGTCACTGGAGATGCTGAGCTTGGGAATCGAAGGGCTCACACAAAATATTTTGACATGTCGTTACACACAGATGTGTCATGCTGTTTTGACACAAGCATTTACATCATTTAAGGCATTATTTAACAAAGAACAGTGGATATGCCGCTGTATTCCAGTTAATGTGTTTAAGTATTATCCAAAAGCCTCTGTAATGAGGGAAGAAGCTAAAGTTACTGAATTTTCCAACCTCTGTAAATTCAAGAGGTAAAGGAAATAGCTAGCAGACCATTTTGAAACCTTGTCTATCAAGTAAGCAAGATAATAAGTCTTTCCCATGTCTTGTTTTCAATAACAAGAGGAAATATGATGTTTATTAGATAACAAGAATTTGTTTTCGATAAACCCCATTCATCTAGAGTACATTAGTGCTTTACTGTGATTTTAGCAGTTGTCAGGATTTTGGTAAGTCACAGTGACAATATCTTGCGCAGTAAACAGAACAATAGAAAAGTTTGGGTCCTAAAATGACATGAAAAATGTTATCTCTTTGATTCCAAGAAGCTGTGTCACATCACAAAGTCAGACAATTTTACCCATTACCGTCGATTCTAACAGATATTTAACCAGTTATTCTCATAATTCTATTTATATTATCAGGTGCCTAATAACTGATTCTATCATTACTTTATATTCTAAAAGATTAGCAGGCCATAAAATTAGCTGATGCTGTGATTGGTGATATGTTAATAGGATGAATTAGATGTGACACCTGTGCTAATACTTGCTAAAATGTTATGCTAGAATTATTTATTAAGTCATGTAAAGAATGATGTTCAGCTGCTCATGAACATATATTTTAAAAGCTTCACTTTTTCTGCTGAAATCTGATATACTTCTCCAATATGACATATTATTCTTAGGGAATAAAATTGTTCAACTATTTTCTAGTTGGAAGTAAGTGCATGAGAAGGTAAGAAAGCCCTTTTATTCAGTCTTCACCTGAACAGTGCTTACGCTGGAATGAAAATCACTGAAAAATTGGAATTTGTCAGAGACATAGTTCTGGAATGTGTATATGCCTTTTATTGGTCTGCTAAAAATTCAGATTTAAGATTATAGTGCTTTAATAACATACTTTATACACAGATAGTAAATTATATTAAATGGATAAAAGCAAAAATCTTCCATTTGTTTTGGCACTCCACATCTGTGAATATATTAAGTAAGTGAATATTGATTAGATGATGTCTCAGGATTCCATTAGCTATGAAGTTGCAAGCAGAAAAAGGTGGCTGGAATTTAAATTGAGGAGCGTAATAAGATCTGTAAAAGGACATATGAATGAAGCCTAGGCCCCAGAAAATACTACTTCTTCTTGCATGACACAGAAATATCTGGAGGTTTCTGCCATGGTGATGAATATATAGCATGTAGTGTGGTGTTCTAATTCTGTGAAACAGTAACATGGGACATTTTTTTCTTTGTTTTCTTAGACTTGCTAGATAAATCACTCAGAAATTAGGATGCTTTGTGGTAAATGTTGCCTCTATGGGCTAAACCGTTCACCTTCTGTGTCTTTCTACAAGGGTTTGGAATGAAAAGGCTCACCCTACTCTGGCTTTCTTTGCAGAAAACCACCTGCATGGGCATAGGAAAACATGGGAATGGTAAGGATGGTGCCAGTGCTTGAGTGATTGAATTAATTCAGTCAGGGAGCTAGGGGCTGCAGGACACACCAGAGGACAAATTGTCAAATGTATATATGTGTAGAAGAAACCTGCTTTATAGTGGCTTGGCTGGGTTTTCAAGGTGAAAACTGACATCTGTTTACAGTGCGAGTATCGTGTTTGCAGAAGGGTAAATTACTGTGCAGAACTCTCTGTGCTACACATACCATGATGACTTCTGAGTGACTGAGGTGACAACTATAAAAAACATCAAGCCAAGACATGCCTCCAAGTGCCTCTGGTTAAAGTATTGGAGCAATTCCTAGTGATGTTTTGGCATTCAGGATTTAGTTAGTTTAGTCAGAGACTTTGCCCAAGAGGCTGGTTGGATGTGGCCATCCTGTCTTGGAATTAAGGAGAGCCAAATAGTGTGGTCATATCTAAAACATGTCAGTTTATTTCCAAGTCAAATAATGGACTCTGGCATCATGTAGGTAGCAGGAAATTAAAAATCTTGAATTTCAGGGGTCATTACTGACTTCTGAAGTTTCCACCTTGCTAAGGCAAGCATTTAGGTTCCCTGGTATAAATACACCTACTCATAGAACACTCATAGCCCATAAGATGTGTCTGGTTTAAAATAAGCCTTTTGGACCTTTTTATCTCGTGTAAATGTAAAATATGGGTGTTTTTTTCCTAGCATTATACCCTGAGTAGGCTAAGCCTCCTTACCCAGACCATCACAAAGATACCTCATACTGTATCAGTTCTTCTTTGTGATCACTAAAGCTTTCTTGCAGTTAGTGCATTCCAGAGTACATCTCTCAGTCCTGTGCTACTGCTTGATTCTTTTATTCCTTGCTGTTTGAGCTTGAACATGCTTTTCTTAAAATGTACTTTTGAGGGTTTACCTTATAGAGGTCTCCCATAACTTCACTACACATGTTATTTTTCCACCATGTAGAATAGTCTGCTCTTTTAGAATACTAACGTTTTATAGATTTCTTTAGAAATGATGTTATTTGTTTATGGTTTCTTACTGATCACTGCTTTTTGAGTTCTGTCAGATAGAGAATTTTTAACCCATGCAAGAAGAGTTATTTGTTAGGCTTTTACAGTGCTCCTGGTACCCTTACTCCCATGGAAACAGATAAGGTGCCTGATTCCACACACTCCCCACCACCCCACTCACTCAATATTTTTGAGGCTGTCATTTTCAAGGTCATTTGGAGAGAGATAAATACCCTACAGATAAATATATTACACAGAAGTATGTAGTTATAGGAAAATACTAATAGAATTGAAATATCACTCAGTAATTTCAAAGGCCATGGGGTAACTTCAAAAGTGACAGCATGTTCATCATTTTGAAATACCCTGCAGCAAGAAATAATAGCCCTGTGCTGATGATATATGCAGGGTAAACAGAGAAGTGTAATACTGTTGAACAGTCATAGAATCATAGAATCATAGAATGGTCTAGGTTGGA